>CABHPH010116020.1:2829-34612 GCA_902168325.1 Peromyscus nudipes
AGGAAGGAAGGAAGGAAGGAAGGAAGGAAGGAAGGAAGGAAGCTACAAATAAAATCTAAATCTTTCAGCTGGATCACCACAGATCACCTTCCATTGTTGAACCCAGAGCAGAAGTTTCAGATCTTGAGCTTTGTATGGCAAATTTCACACAGACATGAACAATTAGTACCAAATGACCAAAGATGGATGGCTGAGAGGAGAACAAGGTCAAAAGTCATAAGGCAACATGTACTCTATGTAACTTCCAAAACAGATAAGATGGTTAATTTTCATGGTCAACTTGGCTAGGTTTAGAATTGTCTAGGAGAATGGTGAAGTTCGTTATGAGTGTCCTGATCAAAGGTCAAGCATTTCCAGAGAGGGTTAATTATAGGAGGAAGGCTCATCCTAAATGTTGGTTACCATCCTGTGGGCTGGGGCCCAGACAATAAAAGTAGGTTATAGAGAAAGCTAGTTGTGCATCAACATTCATCTTTTCCCATTTCCTGAAGAGTAGGGGCTGCAGCCACACACTCCCATCTTCATAATGTCCTGCCCAAATGCACATAGCCAAGCAATCATGGGCTGAGCCCTCTGAAACAGTGAGCCAAAATACATTATTTTTCTACCGTAAATTTTTTCCTGTCAAGCAACTGGGTCACAGTGATGCAATAGTAATGAAGACAAAGGGTGAGATGGAACATGCAGAGCTGAAGAGAAAACCAGGTTTTTTGATAAGGATAGCATTCTCCACAGCATGCAAACACGAGCATATGTGGGCACAGGCAAGGAGAGAAACAGAAAAGAAACAGATAGTTTGAGGGGGAAAGAACAGACATGTCACCAACTGCCTAAAGAAAGCTACTCTGGGCACACCATCTGGAGACCTCTTAGCATCAAATGAACAGCTTGGAGTATGTCTTCATTTGGAAGCCAGCCATGGAGACTAAACGTTAGCTAGCGATTTAAAAAGGAGAATGTTCTAGAAGGAAGCTAGAGTGTTGTAGCTTCCAAAATAAAAGTGAAAAGCCAGAACTTGTAAGCCCCAAAGACCAGGGAGCCCAGCAGCTAAATTTGTAAGTTTTCATTCTAGGATGGGGATATTTATAATAAGATTTAAAATTGCCAAGGTCCTTGCTTCCCTCCGATGCTGGGGACAGGCATTCTGATTAGCCCAGGTTAGGTCCAAGGCTCACACCTGCATTAGCCACTGTGAGCATGAAGATGGGGTCTTAGAATATGAACATAACACTGTTGTGCTCACCCTGTGCTATGAGTGTAAATGGAATTTAAATGTGGTGAGTTCCAAAGAAAGGCAAACAGCAGAGAGCTGGGTGTCGTGACAGAAAATTTCAATTCCACATTAAATTTTACTTAAAATAGTACTGCCCACAGGAATATTTATGTAAGTAGGTGAAATTGATGTGTTTAATGCTACAATTAAAGTTGAGTGAATTTGATCAGGATAGGGTTCCTGCAGGCAAGAAGTTTTGAATGGAGATTCAAAGGGCTTGGAGTGGCAGGGCACAACTGGTTCCAGATGGTGGGAAGAACATGTACAAAAGTTGAAAGGGTAGGGAGGTGAGAGGGTCTATAAGGCATTGGGAGAGTGGGAAAATATCATCAAAATACATTGACTGCAAAAAAAAATTAATTAAAATAAAAAGCTCAAAGTGGAGAAGTCCTATCTGAGGAAGAACAACTATTTTGCATGGCTCAACCACGGAGATTAAAGAGCATTAAGGTGAGTTGGATTAGAGGTGAGATATTTGTCACAGGTGTAGACTGTGAAGGAGAGAGATGAAGAGGGAGTTTTTGTTCCCCCTCCCAACAGAAATGGGGACAACAGGGGAAACGTTCCATGTAACACTCTTAATGTTTTTTTTTATGGCTCCAGGAAGTCCAGAGTTCCCTTCCTCACCTCTCTCATGACCACAGTGAATTTTCCACCAAAACTTTGAAAGTTAGGGATATTTTGCTCGTAAGAGGTGAGACCCAGAAGTCTAATCTGAAAAACAAAAAAAAACAAAAAAAAGTAACTACCAAACCCAAAATACTCAAGTGACTCGATGTGTGCCATCCACTATGATGGCTGCATGTAACTATTTAAACTTAAATTAATTGAAATAAACGAAAATTTTATTCCCAGCCTCCCAGTCATTCTGATCACATTTCACGGGCTTAATGGCACAATGGAGCTAATGGCTACTGGGTTGGAAATCCAAGACATTTCCGTCACTACAGAAGACCTACCAGACACCACTGCTTGAGACCTAGATGGTAGATGGCTTGACTGTGTGACTAGCCTTTACACACCGAGAGTAGAGAGCCCTCAAGTCAAACTCTGACTGTAATGTTTATACTCGTTTGGGTCCTAGTAGAAAACAGATGGCACACATAAGAGAGCTTAGTGGAGGTAGACTGTGTCCAAAAGTGCTACAGGGCCAAGAAAACGGGTAGGTGTTAGGATTCTGTACATGCGCAGCTCTGGGTCTTGTCTGGTGCCTTACGTCATCAGTGGGCAACCAAGAACCACCTTAAAAGCCAGACACAGACCCCCATGCTCTCTCTCTACGACTCTCCTTCCTGTGTTTCCTCTCTCTTTCCCTGCTCTGTTCCCTCCGCCAGGCCTGGCTTCTCCCTCCTTCCTGTCCTCTCTTCTTTCTAATGAAGCCCATTCTAACTCTGGCAACCATGGCCCGTGACTCTTCCGCCAACCAACCAGCGCCATTCATCCTTTCATTGGTGTTGTGGATCGGATCTCAGATAGGAGGTTCTCTTCACACCCAGAGTCCAGGGCTGAGTATTGTGGGGAACCCCTGTACTTCCTACCGCCCCGCCGCTGCCGCTCATGTGACAGCCGCTGCAGCCACGTCCTGCACCCAGCTCCTGCTGCCGTCTCCACCACACATGCTATTGGTGAGTCCCTTCCCACGACTCTGCAGCCTGACCTATATTCCTCGTGGTGGTCCTCGGGCTGTGCTGGCAACGACACATTTTTCTCTCCTGATGAGGATGTCAATGCTGTCAAAACACTGGGTGGTCCACATGCTGCATACGCTCC
Source organism: Peromyscus nudipes (assembly GCA_902168325.1). Classification (NCBI taxonomy): domain Eukaryota; kingdom Metazoa; phylum Chordata; class Mammalia; order Rodentia; family Cricetidae; genus Peromyscus; species Peromyscus nudipes. Next base: position 5,873 of record CABHPH010116020.1, read on the forward strand.
CAGCCCTTACCCCTCCCTTGACGAAGTGGGGGGGGCTAACTTGTGCTGATTCATAGATCCTTCCTCTACCTCAGGGATGCTTGAGATAGCAGCCTAGGATCCCGGTTTGTTATTTTAATTTTTTTATTTTTCTCTCTCAGCTGCAGCCATGGGACAAAGGGGCGGATACCAGTAAAATGGGCGGATACCAGTAAATTTGGCCGCATAACAACTTCCAGGGAACTTCTGCCAGCAAACAGGCAAATGAAAAGAGTTACTTTATCCCCAAGCTTTCTGCTAAAGCTCTGAACCCTTCTCCCTTCCCATTTCTGAAGTTTTCTCTGCCACTCACAACCATTTCTGTCTATCTGACCTCTGCTTTCGCTCTCTGGCAGTGGGCGGGCTCTCTACCATTGTGGGCTGCTTCTGCTGACTCTCACCCAACTCACCTTAACTCTTCCCACTCATTCTCAAGCTGCCATGAGAGGCACAGATGGGTCTGGAAGCGGGCTAAGATCCATGCAAATAAGTTTACAATAGCCAGGATGGTTCTAGCCAGAGATCAGTTTATAGCCTGCAAGTCTTCCAAAAGCTGTCCTCAAGCCAGCAAACATTAGGGGGGAAAAATTCAAGACATGGAAGAAAATCCGTCTCTTATTCCCCAGACCTCCCCCACTAAAACTTAAGCATCTGGAAAGCAAGGCTCCTGACCCCACAGGCAAAAGTGTCATCTGTGGTGTTCAAGGTGTGCCAGGGAAGAGATAAAAAGCCCGAGGGCAAAATTGCCAAGTACTGACACATGCTGGCCCCTGAAGGCTGCTGGGTCCCTGTTTCAAGTGCAGGAAAAACAGCCACTGGGCCCAGGCTTGCACCACTGCCCCATGCGGGGCACCGATAGGGCCTTGCCCAAAATGTTGCCAAAAGGGTCACTGGTCAGCTGACTGTCCTGATGCACCTAGCGGCATAGGAACACCAGATGAAGACCACCCTACAGCTGACTTTGTAGGCTTGGCTTTTAGTGACAACTGAAGCTGCCTGGGTCCCGCCCCAGCCATTTCCATCTCACACAGGGAACCCAGGGTAGTGATCATTTCTTTCCTTCTGGACACCAGAGCCACTGACCCAGTCCTGGGAGTTTTGGGGTGTCACCTCTCCTCATTTCCCTATTGTTGGGGTGGGGAGGACAACCTTACCCACCTCACCAGACTTAATTGTACTTACAGGGTTACTTAATGGGAAAAGATTTCCAGCGGAGCTTTCATTTCGTTGCTCCTTCCATGTACCTCACTCCAGACCCACCCACCTGTGCTTCTCCTCGTGCGCACAGACAGGGCCCTGATCTCTGCCTTGTCCCTAATTCCAAAGAAATAAGTTCTCAGGCACCACAAGCTTTTCTCTTCCCAGTTCCCTGCTCTGACTCACTGCTCAGCTAATGGTACAGGACCACCACAGAACTGGAGTCTAGAGATCATCAAGTAAGAAACTGTAACAGCTAAAAGGTATTTACACCCCCAGACCCAAAAGTGTCTGGGCTCTACAAAAACAGACTTAATCTGGGCTCTACAAAAACAGACTTTGATGTAACCATCTACTACTGTTAAATGCTCTTAATAACTGATCACCTGTCTCCTGAATGCCAAACTAGTAAAGGAAACAGGTACCTTAAAATAATCTGTCTCTGATAAAGCTTAACATGTTCCCAATCTCTCTGTCTCTCTCATTAACATTAACCAATACAAGCAGAGTACTAAACACCACAAATGGTCATTAATTTTCTCATGGCTGCTTCTTAACATGTTCAAAATTTTTCCCAAGCTACAGAAACCAGCTTAAATCCATCTGGATGGGTCAGATCTACTTCAGGTTTTTCCTGACTCATCAGCATCCTGTCAGACACAAAAGTGGCCAGGGTGCCCAGCCAAGAGGGATGGATGGCTCCAGAGCAGCAGGGCAGCCTTATCCCCATCCCAGGACGCCTGTCTACCTCGGAAGACCCCTTCCCTATTCCCCCTAAGAGTCAACCAATGCCTACCAAGTCAGCTGGAAGCGGTTTTCTGGGAGAAACGATGCCCCTATTCCTATTTACTTGCTTTTTATAATAAGCAAAAGTCTGGAATGTTAGGATTCTGTACATACGCAGCTCAGGGTCTTGTCTGGTGCCTTACGTCATCAGCAGGTGACTACATACCACCTTAAAAGCCAGACACGGACCCCCATGCTCTCTCTCTCTGTGCCTCTCCTTCCTGTGTTTCCTCTCTCTGTCCCTGTTCTGTTCCCTCCACCAGGCCTGGCTTCTCCCTCCTTCCTGTCCTCTCTTCTTTCTAATGAAGCCCATTCTAACTCTGGCAACCATGGCCCGTGACTCTTCCGCTGACCAAGCAATGCCATTCTTCCTTTCAGTAAGACATGATGAAGCTTCAGGGGATCTTACACTGTAGGAAGCCTAGCCATAGAGCGAGGAATCACAACACGGGACCTGACAAGAGCTTGGCTACAGAGGAAACTAGCCACTGACAAAGTGATGGCCCCGAGGGAGGAAGTTTGGAGAAACAACCAATTTTCTCATCTTATCTGTGTTAGTTACTTTTCTATTGCTGTGTTGAAACACCATGACCAACGTAACTCATAAAAGAAAGCATTTGATTTGACTGATGATTGCAGAGAGCTAGAGTTCATAATGGTGGAGGGAAGGAACAGAGTTCACATCTTGATCTACCACCACAAGGCGGGGGGCGGGGTGCTAGGGATGAGAGAAAAGCAGGAATCTTCTGAAACCTCTAATCCCTCCCCCAGTGGCATGCCTCCTCCAAAATGACACACCTCCTAATCCTTCCTATGCAGTTCCACAAAATGGGGACTAAATATTCAAATGCATGAGCCTATGGGGGCCATTCTCATTCAAATCACCACACTATCCACTAAATCTCCTGCTGGAACATCTGTCAGCTGGTGGGGAAGTGGTATGTTGGCTATAAAGCCGTACTCTGGGGCATCGAGCAGGTAAGTCCAGGGTGGAGAAGGGAAAGATAGGCAGAGAGTCAGCTTTGTCTCTCCAAGCAGTGTCCAGGGCAGAGAAGGATCTGATTAGCTAAGTGTCATGTGCGCTTTGAGTAGGACAGACCTGGTGTAAATATAGGTGCCCAAGGCTCATATGCAGGGTTTGACTTCCTGGATGAGTCGGCTTACACACACAAAAGAACCCACTCAGCATGTGCTGTGCTTGTTTCTTCATGAAACAGTTTGCTTTCTCGCCATAAATCAATAAATTGGCAACTTCAGAAGGAATTTCTGAGCTTGTGAGACCAGAAACCACACCCATTGGTGTAGGTCAGTTTACCACGTTGAGGAGCACAACTGTAAGAAGGACTTAGGATGCACCTAACTAGTCTCACCCTAATGAGGATTCTGAAACACAGTCATGGACCTGGGAACAAACATTCTGCACTCCTATCTGCCTCATGGACCTGTGACTGTTTGTTGTATGACTGTTCCTGGAGAGGTGTGAACAAATATTTATTCACTCCACATTGGGCACCAATGACAGACCAGAGAAATGATCCCACCCAGGTCTAGAGTGGTGAACCAGAGTTTACCCGATGAGTTACAGGAACATGGGTGACTCAAAGGCAGCAGCATCACCAAGAAGCCCATCCCACCACGAGTGATCAAACAGAAGCTGCACCCCTGGGGTGCTCCCTGTCTAACTTGCAGTCCGTGCTGATGAAGAGTCTCCTCGGCCTACCCTGCTCTCTGCTTTTATACCCCTGGGGGCAGAAAGTCTTGTAACTTTCTGAGTTTCTCCAGCCTCATCTTCCCTCTTAAGAGTTTCCCTCCATCTCCCAGAGTGAATGTCACAATTCTTAGGAAATAGCAGCACACACTATTCATTGCCATGATTTCCTTAAAACATCCAGGACAGTGCAAGGAATATAGGAGACCATTCGTTCATCTCTTGACAGCTATTGAGAAGGACTGTTGCACTGATTAGCTTGGTCAGCTTGACAAAAAACCTAGACATACCTGGGAAGACAGGATCTCAGTTGAGGCACTGCCTCTGTCACATTGGCCCTGTGGGTATGTCTGTGGGGCATTTCCTTGGTTGCTAATTGATGTGGGAGGGCCTAGCCTACTATGGGTGGTACAATCCTTGGGCAGGTGGGCCTGGGATGCAGAAAAGTATCTGAGCAGTCAGGGAAATGAAGCCAGAAAGCTGTGTTCCTCCATGGTTTTTGCTTCAGCTCCTGCCTCCAGAGTCCTGCTTTGAGTCCGTGCCTTGGTTTCCCTGGGTGGTGAGCAGTGGCTGATAAGTCAAGTAAATTCCTCCTCCTCCTCCGAGTTGATTTTGCTCAGTGTTTTATCATGGCAAGAGGAAAGCAAACTAGGATATCTGTCATGGCTCAGGCATTGCTCTAGGCTTTAGGGATACAGCTGCATAACTGATCTAATGTCTTGCCCTCGTAGAGCCCATATCCTAGTGAAGGCGGGCATAGTGATAAGAAATATGGGTGGTAAATCCTATGTTAAACATGGGTCTACACTGCATTCAAAAATAAAGCAAAGAGTGGCCCTTGGAAAGAAGTTAGAAATACAGATAGAGATGGGAGGGTGTAGGGGAGATCCCTCCTCCCCCACAATGCACCCGTACATGACACAGGGTGAGGAAAGCATAAAGGAAGTGAGTAGTAAGCCATGTGGATGGGGAAGAGGAATTCAGACTGTGGAGATCTATAGATGGAGACGTCTTACAATGTAGTAGGATCCATAGAGGTGACCAGATGGGTGGAGCACAGGAGAGACTGGAGCAAAGAGATCAGAAAGCAGACTGTGGGAGAAGGGTAGGGTCAGGTAGGGCTTGCAAAGAGTTACGCTCAGATGACTTTGATTATGCAGCTGGAAGTTCACGGCGTCTGCTGGTTCTTTAAGGCTGGTTCTTATGAAAGTGTTCTGTATAATCCTGGAGATGCTCATTCTCAGCATCTTGACAGCAGGAATCCCATCATGCATCATTTTAATTTGTGCTATCTAACGCACGGCTCACATTCATTTGATCCTGAATAGCTGCTGATATACTGATACAGAATTTCCCACTTGGTCTCCAATATGTTCCACACAAACAATTCAGTCATGTCCCCGTCCTAGCATCTCGTGAACCACTGAGACCTCACAATAGAGCCGAGTACATCAGCCTGAGCAGAGATTGATGTGCTGTAATGGGTAAGGCAGCTGCAGAGATCAGCATCAGAAGGCCCTGAATCAGTCATACTCACACATTCCTTCAAAGAAATGACAACCTGGGGACTGGGCTATGCAGAGAGACTTTATTGAAATTCCTCAAACAGACCAGAATGCACAAAACAGGTGCATACTCACATTGAAAGAGGAGTTTCCTATACCCCAAAGAGAAAGCAGGACTTTATCAAAACTCAAATCTCTATTGTATAGGGCTACCATTTAGACTTGTATGTTCTGTTGCAGAGGCAGCCCGACTTCCTCAGGTCACTATTTGGTAGTTTGGTGTCCCTCCCAGTCCTTCAGTCCCTTATCCCTCCTCGTCATTCCTTCTTCATCTGCTCCATTTCCTGAGTGATGTCTCTTGATGTCTCTTGTTTCATTTCCCAGGAAAACAAGCCATGCATGCATTAAGAATTATTCCAGGCTGAATGACTGATTATAACTTAGTGATTGTAGTGAGGTAGATTGTTGTGCATACAGTGACAAATTAGCTTGGGCTATTTTTAGCATGCTAGCAAGAACGATATCAGGCAATATTTGAAAACTACAGCGGTGATTTCTGGGCTTTGTTGTGACCCTCTGACCTGGGCTCTCACCAGGGAACTCAGCAATGCTTCGCTTTATGACTTTCTTTGCTCTGTAACTCATAAAGTCGTATGTAACCACTTGTACAATGGCTACTAAGGGCAACTTGAACTCATGTCCAGACCATGGTCACTGGCATTCGACTCAGAATAAACTCTATTTTCTTCCACTTGAGGTGAGTTTAGCATCAATGCCCTTCATATTACAGTTACTTGTTTGGTTCCAAGAGGGCACCATGTTTGAATTCAAACCAACTGCCCCGTACAAGAATGCCTTTAACAGTATGGGACATTCCTATTGTTGATTTATTCTGTGTTTTCTTTATTTAGGTAAACTCTTGTTCCAAAGGGGGGCTGAGATAGCTTCTAGGAAGACACATCACATAGCTCATTTAGACATCCTAAAGTCCCATCGGAGATGCTGCAGTGAATGATCAAAGAGAGTGTCTTTATCTCACTTAATCTTCTTTATTGGTCCTTCTCATGCAGCACAGTCCTATGATGTCATGAACACTCAGAGTCCTGTCCTCCACCAATACCACCCAAGAGATCGAGTGCAGGCTTGTGGCTTGACTCCATACAGGGGAAGTGTGACCTGCCCTGCTCAGTACGGTGGCTGGTTTGAGAGGCAATGCTTGCTGTCATATAATCAGTTTGAATTCTAAAACGAATCTAGACTCTTTCTTTCCTCCATGTCTGTTAATAAGAAAAAGAACTACCAGTTCAACTGTGAAATCCAACAGGATAATGTTTTCCATTTCACTGTAGCAAAGTAGACTTTTCCGACTCAATTATGGCCGTTTTCTCTTTTGTTTTATACCCTGAAAATTGCAGACTATTAAGAAAGGGGAGAAAGTCATCCACTATCCTCCTTCATAAAGCAGAATTTTTTAAACATTTGCTTCTAAGCATTTTAATAGTTGTAACAATAGAGTTCTTGTACTTTACTCCCTAACATTAGTCTACCATCATTTCCTATGTGGTAATTTTAATATCTGTATAATATTTCTTCTATGATTTCCATAACCATTCTCTATTAGTTAGCATTTAAATTGCTTCCATCCAGTTTTTTAGCTTAGTGTGTACTGCAGTGAGCAACTATGAACACAGACTTTTTCTTATATTTTCAATTATTTCTTCAGGATAAATTCCCAGAGCTAGGATTATAGGTCAAACGGCTTTAATATTTTTATGATTCTTTGTGCATTTCACCAACTTGTTTGCCAGAAAGTCATACTGATTGACAAAGCATTCTGCCTTGCTTCCCTGAAAGCTCTTAGATTTATTTAGTCTGCAAAATAACAACGGGGAATGAATATGTACATGCAAATTCTTTGAGACATGTTTTCTCTGTGTAGCCCTGGCTGTGCTGGAACTCACCCTGTGGACAAGGCTGGTCTTGAACTCAGATATCTGCCTGCCTCTGCCTCTCCAGTGTTGGGATTAAGGGCTTGTACCACCTTCAAGAAAGATATTTTTACTGAGAGTTGCAGTTAAGAAATACGTCATAGTTCTATTTGTTATTGCTGCAGCTATTTTGAGTTCTTTGTGTCAGACACTCTTATACGCACACACACACAAATAATAGATCAGATGTAGGCAGCAAGGAAGTATTTCTCTGTTCTCTTTTATCTGTCCTCCAGTCTTCTCTGAACCCTATATACCCCCAAGCCCACCCACAGAGCATTTTAGCACTTCACCATGGTAATAAGCCCAAACACAATTGTTGAGTGGCAGAGGTTTACAAGTGCATGAAGCAAGACACTATGGTAGAGGCCAGTAACTGGAGTCACCTGTGTGTTGATTGGCTCATGCCACCCTAGAAGTACATGGACAGTATGGTAGACTCCTATTCCAATAGTGATGCTTTCTTTAAATTTTTAAGAATAGGATCTCACTGAGTAGCTCAAGATGGCCTCAAATACTCAATCCTCCCACCTCAGCATCCCAAGTCGCCAGAGTCCCAGGTGTGCACCACTGCGCTTGACTTGAGGAACGTTCTTGATGAGGGTTTTACTGAGTGCCTGAAAAAATGATATCTCCATAGGCATGGCTCTTTGGCTATCTCTGCTCCTAAGGGCAAGGTGTGGAAAGCTTAGAGGATGACACCTTGCTACTCCAGGGCCAAATGAGGAAGGAGCTTATGATGCTTCAGTGCCTGCCCAGTCTCCCACTTTGCTGTATCCAATCCTGACTCACTTTCTCCCAGACTGCTGATTGACACACACCACCCTGGAAGTAGATGGATGGTGCTGTAGATTCCTAGTCCCATAGTTCATGATGAAGACTGTGGAGACATCTTTTATTTATATGAGTATTTTAGTTTATATGTGTTTTGCCTGCATGTATTTCTGTATACTATGTGCATGCCTGGTGCCTACAGAGGCCAGAGAGGGCGTTGGAGCCCCAGGAACTGGAGTTACAGACAGGTGTGAGCTGCCATGTGGGAGTTGAGAAATAAACCCAAGTCCTCTGGAAGAGCAGTAAGTACTCTTAACCACTGACCCATCTCCCTAGCACTCAGAGCATCTTTTAAACATGTTTAAACAGAATCTCATTATGTAGCTCAAGTTGGTCTCAAACCCTCAATCTTCCTGGTTCAGCAAGCCAAGTATCCTGAGTCACAGGTATGCACCACTGTATGAACGAATAAATGGAAGAGTGACTACACCTGACGAATTCATCTGATCTGGTCCTTATCTTTTGCACAGATATGACACTATAGTCAAGTAAACCACAGTAACAGAATCTAGGCTACACTGCTGCAGAACCAGCAGCTAAACCATCCTGGGAACCAAGGTATCCAGAGAAAAAGGGCTTGAGGTTCAGGGATGTGGGACAGAGTAGCTGGGCCTAGCTCTGTCCTCTAGAGACGCTTGACTTTGGGTAAGCCAGTCACAAAGGGTGCTTGTTTAGAGTAACTTTCCACATCGGTCTATTCAGAGAGCTGTTGTAAGGATCCCATTGAATGACAGACCTAAGAAAGGGCTTCAGGAATTGCAGTGCATTCTGTTAATACACTGACTTTAATATAAAAATTCTGCTGAGGCCAAGCACGGGGCAGAGGGTGCGACCGCCTCCATTCTCAGACAGTAAGAGAGTGCATCATCGGTTAAAGAATTAAAATACAATTATAAAAGCCATTGACTATCTGGTTGGTTTGGATTATCATGGTGTTAATGGGTCTTAGGTAATATCAGTAACAAAATACTCTTCCCCAAAAAGTTCTTTTTTTAATCTCTGAATTCCAAATAAATACTATAGTCAAATCTTTAAAATGCACATGAAATTTTCAATTTAGCTACATTTTTCTTAAATATTTTATTTAATTTTGTTAAATAGTAAATATTTATATCTAAATTTATATTTTATTTATATTTATCATATTTATTTTTATATATTACATATAACTATATATAAGCTAAATATTAAAATTTTTCTGTGATAAAATCTTGAATTCTTCATGAAAGTTAATCCAGACACCTCCCAATTACCATTGCCAAGCTTACCAAATAAGAATACAGAGGGAAAAAGAATATAAGATGCCCAGTTAAATATGAATACCAAATAGACAGTGAATACTTTTTTCAGTATAAATGCCTCACGCTTATTTAAAACATGTTATAAAAATATTATTTACTTGAAATTCAAAGTTAATTAGTATTTGGATTTCAACTGACATTCCTTCCACTTAACCATGAGGGCAGAGCTCTATACCCTGGCTCAGGGAGGGAGTAAATGTGTGTTGATGGCTTCGTGTGGTTTTTCATGTACTGGAGGCACAGGTTTTTAATGCCCCCAACACTGAAAGTAATAAACATTTGTATTTGGACTTAAGCAATGGATTTGAACTGCACATGATGGCACACACCTGTCACCTTAGCAATAAGTAGTCTGAGACAGGAGGATGGAATGGTTCCTTGCCAGTCTGTGTTATATAATGAGATCCAGTCCAGCATGGACTACAGAGTTGAGGTTCATGAGTGCATTCTAGGCCAGCATGAACTGCCTAGTGAGAATATCTATAAATTAGATTAATTAAGTAAATAACTTGAAATAGAGCTAGCATAGAGATTGTAAACATGAAAAGATAGTGAGTCCTTCAATTTCATAATTCTCTGAATAACCAGTTGGAGTTTTTTGTGTTTTTTGTTTGTTTGCTGTTTTTTATTTTTATTATTTAAAAGTGAAATAGAGGAGATAGGGACTGGAAAGATGGCTCAGTGGTTCAGGGTGCACATTCCCACACCTACACCTACACATAGGATCTTCAATGTAAAATCCTCATTGCTGTGGGTGGTAGTGTTGATGATGGTGTCTAGTGGCCCTAGGTCTCAGATTAGTGTTTATCTGCATTCACAGAACCTGAAATTTGAAGATTAAAGTTCTTAGGACCTCTACTTATGATTTATGTCAGGTTTCTAACTTGTGAGATTAAGCTTTTCCCTGGTGGAAAGCAGCTGCGTCCCTCCCAGCCTGTCCTGCCCTTGAAACCATGCCTTTGCCCCACTCAGACCTGCCAGAGCCCTTCCATTTTGCCTGCAGATGGAGTTGTTTGGAGGGATAAATGATTTCCTGGTAGTAATTTTAAGCAAGGATTACTGAGTTGAGAGCTGTTTCCATGGGCTTTTAGCCAGATGTTGGTGTATAAAACAGTATTTATTCCTTGGGGACCAAGCCCATAGGCTCTGATATTTGCCTTTGCTGTTTCTGTTGAATGAGCATATGTTTTATATTTAATATTGGTGTTCCTAGTTCACAGAGTTCTTACGGCTCCCTGGCTATCCTCTGGCTTTAGAGTCAGTACATTCAGGACACAGTTGTGATTACCAGACACCAATCTTTTTTTTTTTTCCTTTATTTCCTTATTTCCATCTCTGTATTCCATATACCCCTTTCGAACAACCCACCTTTGAAGCCTGGCCTATACTTATCTACAGTGTGTTGGCACAAATCAAGAAGCTAATGGCTTTTCCCTTTTTTTTTTTTTGTAAGTTTATAAGTAGTTAGAGTTCACCAAAATTTGCTAAAGATGAATGAAATAAAACATTCTTCCAGCAGGCGGCGCTGTAGACTTCTGCAGCAGCTGGCTGCAAGAACAAGTCCTTGCTTAATGTACTACTAGGATCTGAAAGGAACTTCCTTCTATGCTGTGTCCCTGCAGAGACAGAGCTAGATACCAAGACTTTATCCCAGAATCCAACGGTGGACCTGTGAGCCTTTCTACAGACAAGATTATCAACTGATAATCAGGCCATTCAGGATATTGGTTGAGTTAGACAATCCTAGAGAAACTGCTAAGTGTGTGTTAAGAATCACACTCTTGGTGAAGATATGCTGTGTTAATAGAGACTGGGCTAAGCTGGGGTTGGAGAGTAAACCACACAATTTAAATACAAATAGAATTCAGAATAACACAGTTTCTTGTGGTCACTTGCTTCTGCTGTACAAAGCATTGCTCAGAATTGCCCCGAGAGCTTGAATTAGGAGAACAATCTCTTGATTCCATTTTGGAACATTCTGATTGGGTAAATCTGGGTAGGCTCTGAATTTCCATGGAGGATTCTATTGGCTGCTCCTAGTATTTGATACCTTGCCACTGGGTTCTTCTGACTGCTCTTTGTCCTCTAGTTTCTGTGATTTGATGGAATGAGTCTGTCATATTGATAGGAGCTTTCACATTCCTGGAGCATTATGTTCATCTGCTCAATGGGTCCAGCTGGAGAGTCCACAATTCAGCTCTGATTAGATGTCCATATTCCCTACATCCATACATCTCGTCACCACAAAGCAGGGTAGCTACCTTGCATGGAGAGACATCACCATCATTGAGACCCTTGCCTTCCTCACTAACCAGTTACAATAGAGTGATGTCCTGAGCAGGACTGACTTGGTCCTCTCCCTAACATTTGTCTGTATTAGGAAATTGACCCCCTTTCATTTTATATTCTAAGAAGTAGCAAATGAGTCTGTGGTGGTTTGAATAGGTATGGACCCATAGACTAATGTGTTTGAAAGCTTGGTCCATAGGGAGTAGTGCTATTAGGAGGTGTGGGCTTGTTGGAGTAGGTGTGGCTTTGTCAGAGTAGGTGTGGCCTTACTGGAGGAAGTGTGCCACCATGAAGGTGGGCTTTTTGAGTTCTTTTGTTTGTTTGTTTGCTTGTTTTGTTTTGTTTTTCGAGACAGGGTTTCTCTGTGTAGCTTTGTGCCTTTCCTGGATCTCACTCTGTAGACCAGTCTGGCCTTGAACTCACAAAGATCCGCCTGCCTCTGTCTCCTGAGTGCTGGGATTAAAGGCATGCACCACCACCACCCGGCCGGGCTTTGAGGTTTTATATGCTCAAGCTACGCCCTGAGTGGGACACAATTGCTTCTGCTGTCTGTGCATCAAGATGGAAAACTCTCAGCTCCTTCTCCAGCACCATGTCTGCCTGCATGCCACCACGACAGTAATGGACTAAACCTCTGAAAGTGTAAGCCAGCCCCAATGAAATGTTTTCCTTTATAAGAGTTTCCGTGGTCATGGTGTCTCTTCACAGCAATCGTGCACTGACTATGACAGAGCTTAGAACAGTACTTACTCGGGTCACTAATTGTTTAGTCATTTGAGTATCAGAGACACTATGAAGGAATAATTAATTAAATCTGTTCATTGTGGAAGGAAAGTAGTATATGAACATTAGTGACTGAGTTTATTTATGTTAAGGGAAGAGATCAGAATAAAAACTTCCTGGAAGGACATGGACTCTCTGAAAAGCCTGCACCAGCATTCTGAAGGCACCATCTAGCTGACATACATTAAAACACAGCAGCTTGTCCTCAGTGACACTGTAGAACTACTAACTCCTGGGATATCCTTCTACCCTTCTGCCCTCTGCTGCTCCTACCTGACATCCTCCATACCCTTAAGAGAGAAAAGCTCACGGTCTACATGTGAAATAGTCTATAGTGACATAATGAATGCCCTTGTTCAGCTCTGGACACCACCTTTCCTGTTATCAGAGCTTAGCCTAGTACCCAGCTGGCTAAGTTCATGATAAATGGTAAAGTTCATGATATCTTCAACAATAGGGGCTTACCTTCAAGTTCTAGGAGGCAGCTATGGGCAATAGCAATAGTCTATATTGTTTTGGGAGTCTCTTGGGCTCCCCTGATCAACAACTAGAAAGGAGGGTTCTCATGCCTGGAACTAGGCTGTTCGCCTATGGATCTTGGGGGCACATATCACCCCAAGCGGCATAACTGTATTGCTCACCACAAACATCCTCACTCAAGAAGAACTTTGTAGCTTGAGTTTTCCTGCCTGGCCCACGGTCAGGATAAATCTCTTTCACCTGCCAGTCCCACAGCCGCTCAGACCCAACCAAGTAAACACAGAGACTTATATCGCTTTCAAACTGTATGGCCGTGGCAGGCTTCTTGCTAACTGTTCTTATATCTTAAATTAATCCATTTCTATAAATCTATATCTTGCCACATGGCTCGTGGCTTACCGGCATCTTTACATGCTGCTTGTCCTGGCGGTGGCTGGCAGCGTCTGGCAGCGTCTCCTTCCACCTTCCTGCTCTTTTTATTCTCTCTGTTAGTCCCGCCTATACTTCCTGCCTAGCCACTGGCCAATCAGTGTTTTATTAGCAACACATTTGCCATACAGAACATCCCACAGCAGAACTTAGCTTACAGAAAAGCTGGGGAGCTCTCAGCTGTGATCACAAAAGATGAGCTGAAAACCAGAGACATTGGGCAGGATGCAGAAGCTAGAAATGAGCTGCGGAAGTCCAGCTTTTAAACTTGCTCTTTGTCTGGCAATTTTAACTTTTATAAATGAGTCTTGGTTTTAGGAAGAACTAGAGTAAATCAATCAATGCTTGTAATTAAGGAATAATGAAAGCACTACCTGTCAAAACACATGGAATAGCTAACGAAGAAATGGGGGAAATATAACAGCCGTAAACGTGTCTAACAGGGAAAATTAAAATATTATAAATTATAAGCTGCTGCTAGTTTGTATCTAAAGATTAGTCTGCAGAGAGCAAAGAAAGCATAGCTAACTGCAGATGGGGACAGACCGTAGCTGACCCAGATAATGAGAGGCTAAGTCTCAGCAGTCAACCACCTTCAAGACAGATGTGTGCTGTATCCACTTGACTTCTTTGTGCCTCTCTTCCTTTCCTACACATCACTTCCTTTCCTCTACTTAGAAATATGACCTGCCCATATGGGCTTGATGTGGGGAAACTGAGGGACGTTCTGAATGTCCCTCTTTTAAGCTGAACTGCTGCCCAATTTTGGAATCATAAATAAAGCCAAACAAGAACATAAAACTGCCCCCTCTCTGTCTCTCTCTGTCTCTGTGGTGTGTGTGTGTGTGTGTGTGTGTGTGTGTGTGTGTGTGTGTGTGTGTCTGTGTCTATCTGTGTGTGGGGGTGGGTGGGTGGATGTAATTTTATCTTTCAACTCATCAGCTCAAGAGTGTAGAAAAATAGTAACTGAAGAAATATAAAGAAACCCTGTAGGTGGAAGTTTCTGTGTCCGGCCAGCAACTCCCAAATATGCAGCAGCCACTTCTTAAATAATTGACTCAGAGGCTTAATATTAGTTATGAATGCTCAGCCAGTAGCTCAGGCTTACTAACTAGCTCTTACACTTAAATTAGCCAATAATTATTATCTATGTTTAGCCACATGGCTTGGTAACTTTTCACAGTATGGCAATCTCATCTTGCTTCCTCTGCATCTGGCTGGCAACTCTTGAGTCCACCTTCCTCTTCCCAGCATTCTTAGTTTGGTCACCCCACCTATATTTCCTGCCTGGCTACTGGCCAATCAGCCTTTTATTAAACCAATTCAAGTGACAAATCTTTACAGTGTACAAGAGAATTATTCCATAGCAAAATGCCATGGGGGAAAAAAGAAACAGAATTCCTGAGGTAGAGGAGAGGAAACTGCCAAGTAAGATGAACAAAGTCATCAGCTAAATGTTAGAGAAAGAGAGATAGCCAGAATAGAGAAGTGGTGCCAATATACTGGATATACACTGAAAGAGGACAATAACTACAGATACAACGTTGTGAATTTTAAGGTGATAATGAATAACTATATTTTAATGAACTTGAAAACCTACCTGAATCAGATGACTTCCAAGAAACGTAAAAATGCAGAAAGAGATTTTTCTAAACTAAAGAGACCACTAAGTATGCAAGCTTTTATAACAGAATTGATACATTGTTCCTCCCCAGCAAAATACAGGTTCCTGTCTCTTGTATTCACTCCCTTGTGTAATCGCCGCCCCTTGGGTGTGTGCTGGATCTTTTTTTTCCAGACCAGGCTGGCCTCGAACTCACAGAGATTCACCTGGCTCTGCCTCCTGAGTGCTGGGATCAACGGTGTGCACCACTACCGCCCAGCCGTGTGCTATATCTTTTAACTCACCTCTCTCAAATAAAGCATGGCAAAATGATTGAATGTCACTTCTGAGCTTAGAGTCAAGGGAGACCACAGCTTCCATCTTGGTGTTTCTCATTCATCTCTAAGTGCTTTCATAGTCCAGTTTCTGGCAGAAGCATTGTGCTTCTATGGAAGAGGTCCAGAAGCAAGGAATACCTCTGGCCAACAGTCACTGAGAATCCAAAAACTCATGATTGAAAATAGAAGAGGATTTCTGAGTCCTTCCAAAAGTCAAGAGAACCTGGCCACAGATACCTTTCAATAGAGCTCTGTACTTTGATAACATCTCATAAGAGACCCCAAGTCTGAGGCACCTGAACTATGAGATCATTGTATGTATATGTTTTTTCTACAGTCATTTGTTACATGGAAATACACACACATATATATGCATATACATGCACACACATGCAGAGAGGTAATGTTTGACTTGTGGATTCAAATGACTTAAAATAAATATTTTCTATCTGCCTTAGTTAGTACTCTATTTCTCTGACAAAACACCGTGACAAAGTCAACTTACAAAAGAAAGTATTTAATTTGGTAGCTCACGGGTCCAGATGGTTAGAGTCCATGACCATCAGGGCAGGGAACATGGAAACAGACAGGCAGGCATGGTGCTTGAGCAATAGCTGAGAGCTTGTGTCTAATCCTCAAGCACAAGGCAGAGATAGAGACAGAGATAGAGATAAGAACTGGGAATGATATGGGCTTTTGAAACCTCAATGCTCGCTCCCAGTAATGCATCTCCTCCAACAAGGCCACACCTCCTAATCCTTCCCAAACAGTTCTACCAACTGGGGACCAAGCATTCAAACATACGAGCCTATGGAGGATCATTCCCATTCAAACCACCACACTATCTTCTAAAATGAATTCTAATGGCTAGAGTAAAGATTCTCATCTGAGGAAATCTTGAAGGAGAAAGGAAGTCCTGGGAGGTAGGGAAAAGACAGACCCTCAGTCCTTGTGACCATGAGTTCACTGTCATGTGGATGTGAACTGAACCCTCCTTTGAGAGAAGAAGACAAACCAAGGCTCCTGGTGGTCATGAGTTTGCTGTCCCATGAAGAAGACAGACTCTTGACCCATGTGACTGTGAGTTTGCTGTCACATGGGTGTGAACTGATCCTTCCTTTAGCACAAGCTGCTCTGCCCTGTGCATTATTGCCAGGCCTGGGGGCAGGAATCTTGCTCTTCAGAGATGAGGAAAGGGAACAGACAGATGAGCCAGAGGGCCATGGGCTCAACAGGCTAACATTTCAGCTCCACAGAGTTCTTACGGCAAACCACCAACTCTCCAGAGAAAGAAGGGACGATCTGACTGTCAAAGAGGAGAGCAAGAGGTTCTCTTAGCAACCTGAGGGACAGAAGGAGGAAAATTAAAATGCATTATTATTGCCAGTGTCAATTTTCTTTTCTTTCTTCAACTTTTTATTGATTCTTCATAGATTTCACATCATGCATCCCTATCCCATTCATCTCCCTGTCCTTTCATATCAGCTCTCTGCCCTGGCAACCTTTCCCAAATAAAATAAAATAAAATTTAAAAGAAAAAAACTCTCCCATGCTCACATTCTCAGGACTGGCTTAACTGTGCCCCGGCCAACAGGGTCAGTTCTACTGTGCTGACCAGGTGAGGTGTCAATTTTCTTCCCCAGAATAGTAGACCTGTTATTCAAAGCTTGCTAAAATTTTTCATCTCAATTGTTTCATCCAATTTTTTTTTAAAAAATTAGTAAACATTTATCAGAAAGTCACTTCACATTGCCACATAATAAAATGTATTCCATTACATGGTGTCTGAGAGTTAACAACTCAAAGTGCTAACATTTAGGCACTAATACAACTTTCAGTATTTTAAAATCACTGACTATGTAAGGTAAGTAATCATCATGTAAAGCAGAAAGTGGTTTTTTTAACTCCACTATGTATCTGGAGGCATTCAAATTTCCAAAGAAAGTGTTTCCATTCTTCCAACAGTTTATATTTTTCTGATGAATGTATGGTCTTAGTTTATCAGATTATGAAATTTTCTTGGATGGTTCTTGCCATCACTATCCTGTAGATACAGGGTATAACTATCACAAGAAAACATTTTCTCCTTTTTAGGATATCTGTTAATAAAATCCTGAGTTTGGCCGTAACTAGCAAAATAAAGCCAATTAAAAAAGGAAATTCAAAGCTGTTTTCCCCTGATCCAGATAGACTCTAACAAGGTTCTTTGATACCTACAAAATCAACCACAGATGCAGAAATTAGTGTGTTCTACATGTACACTAAGCTGTCATGGAAATACACTCTTGCTTCATAAGTTTACTTTTCAATAAATGTCTCAAGGATAAGGATAACACTCGAAGATAATCAGAGCAGTGATGTCTACACTTATGTTTCAGCAAGTGCTTAATTAATTGGCATAATTATAAAGATGAAGAGAAAAATGTCTTACTGAGCCCAGGCCTTTGGCTCTTGTATCCATACTGCCTCTTCTATCTTTTGATATCACCACAAACATGACGTTCAGAATAACCAAGTAGAAATGAAGAGATAAAGCCCAGTAGTGGCACCGGTCTGTCATCTCAGCACTTTGGAGGTAGGTGGAGGCAGGAGGATCAGGAATTCAAGGCCACTCTCAGCCATTCCACATAGTATATTTGAGGCCAGCCTGAGCTACATGGGACCCTGTTTCCAAAAGCACACAAAAAGAAATAAATGAGATTCCATTGTTTCTCAGCAGTAAACAGTTAAGAGCAAAGTGTGAGAGGCTTGGTGATGGGCCAGAATCGAGTTTGGAAACTTTGTTTCGAAGCCAACTCAGGCAAAGGCACCTAGAGTAAGACGTAAAACTCATTTCAATAATTACATTCACCGCACAAGACGAAAGGCCATTTTCACCTTTCATCTTCCTGGCCGTCCTTTCAGACTTGTGATTTCATTTTCTTGATATGCTGTGCAGACCCAGCTGTAGCTGGAACATGAGCCAGATGTCAAATAGAAACGATGCTGCTGGCGTTGAACTTCCCTCTTTCTTTTAAGAACCACAAAGAATAACGGTACTTACAGAACAAATTGATTCAAAGGCCCTGACATGAACCGTGGCTGCCTATATTTTCAGCATGCACTTTTCATGCCTGCATTTTTATTATTTTGCTACAGAATATAACAAGAAATTGATGCAGCTTCAAAAGAGAGGCATTTGGCCTTTGAAACCCATCTTTGACTTATATAAATAATTGACTTTTATTAATAGCATGGATTAATATAGTAACATTAAATTAAAATCTTATTTGTGGACTTCTACTTTAAAAATAATAAAGAAAATGCTATCGTTAGAATGTTTCTTTTGTCCATAGCTTAGTTATAAATGATTATCACAGTACCTTTCAGTATAAAATAAAACTCTGCCTGTCATCCTCCTATGCAAAGAACACCCTTTAAAGGTAGACATAAAGATAATTTAAATAGCATGTTCATAATAAAATCAAAATCCAAGACTGAGGGAAAAGATAAGATGAAGAGTTTTTGGATTTGTACATCAGGAACTTTTTGAGTGTATGTGGTAAAATCTGTGTGCTGGTTTGTTTTTTGTCGACTTGACACAATCTAAGGTCATCTGGGAAGAGGCACTCAGTTGAGAACATGCTACCTTCACATTGGCCTGTAGGCAGGCCTATGATTAATGATCCACGTGAGAGGGCCCAGCCCACTGTGGATGGTGCCACCCCTGGGCAGGTGGTCCTGGATGATGTACTCAAGCAGGCTGAGAAAACTATGGAGAGCAAGCTGTGTTCCTCTGTGGTCTCTGCTACAGTTCCTGACTTGAGATTCTTGCCTTGAGTTCCTGCCCTGACTTCCCTCAGTGATGGACTTGTAAGATGGAATTGTAAGACAAAATAGAGGATTTCCTCCCCTGAGTTAGCTTTGACATTTTATCATAGTAATAAAAAAAAAGCTATGTAAATTTTATAGTCATAGTCAGTGTTCCATTGCTGTGAAGAGACACTGTGACCATAGCAACTCTTATACCAAAAAGCATTTAACTAGGGCTTGCTTATGGTTTCAGAGGTTTAGTACATTTAGCATGGTGGGAAACATGACAGCATGCAGGTAGATATGGTGCTGGAAAAGTAGCTACTTCTACATCCAGATCTTCAGGCAGCAGGAAGAAAAAGACACTAGGCCTGGTTTAGGTTTTTTAATTCTCAAAGCCCATCCTCAAATGACACACTTTCTCTAACAAAGTCACACCTACTCCAACAAGACCACACCTCCTAGTAGTGCCACTCCCTGGTGACCAAGCATTCAAATCTATGAGCCTATGGGGACCATTCCTATTCAAACCACCACAGGATTCCTTCCCTTCAACTAGGCAAGGTGTTAAAGAAAGTTATTGGATGAGAGAATTCCCATGCTATAATCATCTGTCTAGATCTTCCTTTATACCTGGCTGTAGCACCCAGGATCTTCACTTTTAATTCAGACTCTTGCACATCTTTAATAAACTTACTCTTTTCCTCCAGTGAGACTTTTTGTTGTTGTTTGTTTGTTTGTTTGTTTGTTGTTTGGTTTTCGAGACAGGGTTTCTCTTTATGGTTTTGGTGCCTGTCCTGGATCTCACTCTGTAGACTAGGCTGACCTCAAACTCACAGAGATCTGCCTGGCTCTGCCTCCTGAGTGCTGGGATTAAAGGCCTGCTACACAGCTGCCTGACCCTCTGGTGAGATTTTAATGATTCCATCTAATTAGGCAGCTCAGGATTCTTCTAGAGTTTTTCATAGAAACTGAGATGTAGCTCAGTTTGTAGCATGCTTGCCCATCATAAACAAAGCCATGGGTTCAATTACCAATACCCAATAAAACTGGGCATGGTGATTTATCCCAGCCTTTGAGATGTGGAGGCAGGGATATCAGAAATTCAAAATTATTCTTGGCTATGTAGTGAGTTCAAGTTCAACTAGAGTTTCATAAGATATGTCAAAAAAAAAAAGCTGGATCACCTCTCACCTCACAGTCCAACTGATCTATGAAATTAAGTGTAAGATCAAACACATGAAAATTTGACCAAATTCCATTTAGGAGTCATTTTTCAGCTTCTTCATTTTAATTATTTTGCATTTGCTTCTTGAATCATGTACTTAGGAAACACAGATTATCTTCCTGGGTCTGGTTGAAGGAACACCTCAGGGCAACAGACTTAACAATGAGGTGATCTCAAGTAATCACACACGCACTGAATCTAACATGTTAGCATTTGTAAATTGCATTTGGTGCCTCGGATTTTGTGGCCTGAATTATGTCTCAAAAAAATGGTCCTATTTAAGTCCTAACTTCTGAAATATCTGAGTGTCAGCTTATTTGAGAATAGGAACTTTGTAGATATCATCAAAACAAGGTTTTACTAAATTAGCTCATCCACGGAGCTAGTGTCCTTTAAAAAAAAAAAGACAACTTTGAACAACAATTATACAGAAGATAGATGGGGACGGAGAGCACAGTGATGGGACTTCAAGACAAAGAATGCCCAGGCGTGCCATGCCAGCGACCTACAGAGACCAGGAGACTCATAAGAAGCAAGGAAAGTTTATTACCTGGAGCCTTCAGAGTCATCCTGCCTGCTGATTCCTTCATCTTGGGCCTCTCGGCTCCAGAGTGATGAGAGAATAAATCTCCATTAGTTTAAGCTGCTTGTGAGACCGTATTCTGTTGTAGAAGCACCAAGAGTCTAGTATATCATGTCTCACGGGATTGTCAGTGATTTGAATGTCAATGTCTTCACTAATATCCTCTTCATTGTTCAGACAGGGTCGCCAACACACACACACACACACACACACACACACACACATATCTCTGTGTGTGTGTGTGTGTGTGTGTATCCCCTAAATATATATCAGTCAATATATATAGTGAGAGTCTTAAATTTAGCTCTGTCTGGTCTGGATCTTGCTATATAGATCAGACTGGCCTTGAGTTGTAGCAATCCTCCTGCCTCTGCCTCCAAAGTGCTAGAATTACAGATCTAAAACACTATGTCCAAGCAAATGTAGTTGTTTTACTTTTATGTATATGTGTATGTGCCTGCTCATCACCCTTGCACTACACATGCAGTGACTGAGGAGACAAGGGTGTTGGATCCCCTGAAACTGGAGTTAGAGGCAGGGGGCCACCATCTGGGTGCTGGGAACCAAAGCCAAACACATCTCTGCAGCTCCTACTAATGTATTTTCAATGGCCGGAGAAATCTCACTGAGGTACTGTTTTAGTTTCCTTCTATTGCTGTGATAAAACACTGTGGCCAAAAGCAACTTGGAGGAGAAGGAGTTTATTTTCCTTACACTTTCAGGTCACAATCTATCACAGGGAAGCTGGGGTGAGAACGCAAGGCAGGAACGCAAGGCAGGAACGCCGAGGCGGGCACCGTGGCTGAACACAATCTGCTGGCTTGTTCTCTAGCCTCCTCTCAGGTTCATGATCAGCCAGCTTTCTTAAACAGCCCAGCAGCACCTGCCTAGGTATGGTGTTGCCCACAGTATGTTGGTCCCTCTGCATCAATTGGTAATTAAGACAATCCCCCCAACCGTGCCCACTGGCCGATCCAATGTAGGTAACTCCTCAAAAGATGCTTTCTTCTCAGAGGACTCTGAGCTCTGTCAAGCTGATAGTACTAAGTAGAACAGGATACATTGTGTCTTACTGTCAGTCTGTTGTGGCCCATCTTCACCATTCTCAGAACTCATGTCAGAATCCTAACGATGACCGTCAAAACTACCTGCCAGGAAGGTATTCCAAAATGAGTTGAGAACAGACTCACACATAGGAGTCGCTCCATGCCATCTCATCAGTACAGCCCTGGGCTATTGGAATAACCAACGCTCTCGTTTTATCTGAGCCAAAGCTGCACAAGCTTCCGAATGCCTCTCTCCCTGGGTTGTTTTCTTCCAGCGCTTTCCTTACAGAGTCAGCGGAAGAAGCGGAACTAACTGAAAGCCCGAGGCTTTCTGGCAGAGCTACACCAAGACTCAGTCCAGTAACGAAAAACTGAACAACACGTTCTGCGCAAAAGGCACTGTAATCTATGGCTCATTTGTGGTCCTATTCCTGGAAATCCACACTACAGAGTTTGTCACTGAAGAAACAAAATGAAGAGAGCCACAAGCCAACCGCACTTGCCTTGCCAACCAACATGATAACAGTAAGTTGCCTTGTGGAACCAACTCTCTGATTTGGTGCTGTTTGAACTGGCAGCTTTTGGTATTATGCATACTCCTCACGGCCTGTTTTATCCCAGTTATTCCCTTGAAAAATCTGTTTCCTTTCAATTCTCTTTGCTCTCTGTTCCAGGAACAAGCAAAAGCACAAAGAGGCTGCGTAGGAGTTATAGCTAAAGGAAGTCACCAGCATCTCCCAGGGCCTCCCTTCCGCCGCTACCCGGATGGCAAGATACTGACAACCTAAAGCTTCACCACTGTCAAGTGAGGATGCTCTGTCCATGTGCCGATGGTGCCCGAGGATCATCAGCTTCTCCGTGGGCAGCACGTTATGCAAACTGATCTGCTCCATATCATCGCCAGCCCTGGAGTGGCTGGAGAGGTACTCCCCCTGCCGGCCCCGATGCTCTGTGTCCTTTCTTCCTCATGGATGCCTCTCTCTCTACTGAAGAGCTACAGTCTTTGATGCTGCCTACCACATGTGCCGTGGTCCCGACAGGATGACGCTCCAACTAGGGCAGCAGTTCTTCTTCTCCCAGCTGACATATCAGGCTCACGAGCTATCCTCAGGTTTATGGTAGAAAGAACTGGACCAGTGAGATGAGGCAGCCACATCAAAGACTTGAAGACTAGTGCATCAGCATGCACACATGGACCGTGAAAGTCCTGCTGTGTCCCTACCGTGTGCCCCTGTGCTCAGGTTCCTGCAAAGCCCTCTGAAGCCCTGGCTTGGACAGGTCTCCAGGAGTGCTCTAGGTCTGCTATTGTCAAAATAAGAACTCCTTACCAAGCAACCAGCCTCTCCCATGGTCCCCACCACCACTACTCTCACTCTAGCAGCCTGGTGGAGCCGCCAGAGGGAGGCAAGGCTAAGCAGGCAGAAACAAACAGGTGGCATGGATGTTCTCTTGCTCTCCAAGCTCAACACCACTGGATCACTGCTACCCCTTGCTTCCTTCCCTCTTTCTCTAGGGATCCCAGTCCCTGAAATGAGTCACCCTGGGGTACGTACCTGTATTTGTATTTCTCCCACTGAACTAGAAAGTCTCCTCCCACCACAATCTCCTCCATTCTGGTTCCCAGATTTTTCTACCACGCCTGGCCTCAGCCTTCCTCCATTGCAGGTAGGCAGACTCTGGGACACTTCAAAAACATCCAGGGAAAAAACACACCAAGATGGCCTGGCAGTGGTGGCACATGTCTTTAATCCCAGCACTCGGGTGGCAGAGCTAGGTGGATCTCTGTGAGTTCGAGGCCAGCCTGGGCTACAGAGCAAGATCCAGGACAGGCTACAAAGAAAAATGCTATCTCAAAACAAACAAACAAACAAACAACCACACCAAGATAACACATATGAGAGCAAGTAAAAGGTATTCCTTCAGAACTTGCTATGAATCTATCACTTGCCTCAGGGACTCACAAGAAGGCAGGGTGAGAAAGCTTTGTGGCAGAAAAAAAAAATGATCTGAAGGTCAGCATCCCATGGGGGCTGTTTTGGAAACTGTGGTGGTTTGAAAGAAAATGGCCCCCAAAGGGTGTGGCACTATTAGGAGGTGTGGCCTTGTTGGAGGAAGTGCGTCACTGTGAGGGGGCGGGCTTTGAGGTCTCTTTTTCTCAACCTTCTATCAGTGTGATAGTCAGTCGACTTCCTGCTGCCTTCTGGTCAAGATGTAGCCAGCATCACATCTGCCTGCACACTGCCAGGCTCCCCTTCATGATCGTAACGGACTGAACCTCTGAAACTGTAATTGAGCTACTCTCAACTAAACGTTTTCTTTATTAGAGTTGCCATGGTCATGGTGACTCCTCACAGTAATAAAAACCCTAACTAACTAAGACAGAAATTATATTTGTTTTCTCATTTTCAATCCCAAGTAGGAAGTATGGGGACAGCAAGCATGAGGGAACCCTATCATAAATGGGCAAAATTTGACCCTTTCTTTGGTATCATTGGTGAAGAAGTCTCAGACCTGGTCTTATTTTTTATGATGGACTAGTCATCATTCCTTTGAAAATCACATCTCCCCAACCATCCATCCCATCTATATCCCTAGGCTATATCATCTTTCCAGGAGGGAACTTGTGGGTGGCTCTAACCTTCCAGATGCTGGGAGAAGGTACTTTTGAGAGAAATGCTTCAAGGAGCTGGCATTTCCTACAGGTAACATGAGGCCAAGGCCTTCAATCTTGTAGTGAGGGCATCTGAGCTCTTTGGTTTTCACATGGTGAGTCCAGAGCCCCAATCTACACCTCCCTTGTCATTAGGCTGCATTCCACCATAGTGTAGACATCCAGGGGCCATAGACAACTACATATGGGGGTGGGCTGAGGAGGCGGCTCAGTAGAGTGTTGTCTACCATACACAAAACCCTAAGTTTACCCTCAACACCAAACTGATTTGGGGGTTCGTGCCTGTAATCTCAGCACTCCAGAGACAGACACAAGAGGCTCAGAAGTTCAAGGCATTCTTCAGCTATGAGAGGAGTTCTGAAACAATCTGAGATACATGAGATCCTGTTAAAAGAAAAGGGACAAAGAGGAAGGGAGGGAAAGGGGGAAGGAAGGTAGGAAGGGATGGAGGAAGGAGATTGTATATAGTCTACATGTCATCATTTGTTCTCATGAATAATTTAGAAACATAGTTTGTACCACATGTAAGATTCTGCATTATATACGGGGGGGGGGGGGGGACAACCAAGGATGCGGTGAACATTCTATAACTACAAATTGGTACTAATGCATCCTCCCAGATTCTCTTTTGTTGTGGTTGTTTCCTTTTGTGTGGTTCTCTTGCACCATGATGTGGGAAGTAAGTGATGTCCTGATACCCCAGGCTTTTGAACATCTTTTGCAAATCTGCCAATGAGAAATAAGCATTCTATACTAGTCTTCCATCTCCCCCAGTCTGGTGAACAGTAAGTGATGGCACACTGGTGATTCATTGAGTGCTATTTAGTTCATTCTGTCAGCTGTTTATTAATCTGTAACTTCCTGCTGAGATGCAGGGTGTGCTTTTTAAAGAAACCTTACACAGCACAAGTTTTATTTTGGGACCGGACACACTAATATACAAAGAGGATCTGCAAGAGTTTCAGAGTCCTACAAGGGGTTTTCTCACAGCAAAAAGTTTTGTGATCACTCACTGGCACACCCAGACACTCTCCAGTGAAGTGGTAGTGTACAGATGGATGAACTCTCCTCAGCTTCAAGAAAACTAACATCTATGCCAGGGAACTGAAGGTTGTAATGTGTGGTAAGTACAATCTTGACATTCAAGGTCCATTGGGAATCAAGAGAACTGGAATATTCTAGAGAATAGAAGGATGAGTACCATAGAAGACTCTAGAAGGGAGATTGAGGAAGACTTTCAGCTAGTGGGTATCATAACAAAGCATCTCATTTTGGTGACCGTGGAGGGGACAGAGTAGACAAGGAAGAGCTGGAAGGTAGGGCAATGGCTTGACAGTTATTCTAAGAGTTTCTTGCAAATGGTTTAGGAAAGAGACACTAAAAACTTGAGAGCACAAGGGAGGAAGTGGATGGGAGAGTTGAGGAATTTTCATTAAAAGACATTACAGTAGGAGGTGAAAGAGGACCTCAATCAGGGGGCTGGCTTAGAATTCTTGGTGGATGGTACTGTCTTCCAACTGAATGGAAAAAGAGAAGATGTGTGTTTAGGTGATGTCTGTGGGGATAATAGACTCACTCTGGGGACTGATGATGTCTATATACCACCTGGACTGTGAGTACATTATTTGGGGCCATCTAGATCATGTAGGGACATCATTCAGCCACTGGACATCAAGTTTGCCATTTGAGAAAGAAGTATGGACTAGAAATATGTAATAGAGCAACATCTACCATCTCGGAAATATTTTTTCCTCCATAGAACTTCATGAATAGCTAGTGCTTCAAAGACATGTGCCTTGTGTTTTGAAAGTGTTTTATACTGTTGGTACACTCCAGATCACAGCACTTTCACAGTGTCAGCTTCTATGTTGGGTGCTGGAGATGTTATAGGAGAGAGAAGTACAAACTGAATATGATCCATCAGTTGACCTTTAGACTGTTAGTGCCTACATGAAAGCATTACTTGTCTCTCACTATGAGAGGGCTTTAAAAATACACTAGCCATCTATGGGAAACTGTTAGTTACAGCTTCTCTGAAGAACCCTGCACAATGAAGCTTTCCTTCCAGTAATTCTTATACGAGTCCCAAGAAAATGGGCAAAATGTAAGATATGTCTTTTACCATACAAGATGAAAATTTCCACAATATCATTTAGTGAGAGTATCCTTTGTATTAGGGAATATGGATATAGCCTAACCCAGTTTAACCTAATCCTAGCCATAACATCAATGTTAACTCTGGCGTGAAGCCTAGCCTTAAACCTAATATTAAAACTCAGCTTCATCCTAAAGTGAATTCTGACCCCCAACACTAATGACAAATCTAACCATAGCCCTAGCTTTAAACCTAAATGCAGCAAAAACTCTAACTCAAGCCTTAGCCCCTTTGCTGTTCCCTAAATCTAACTTTAACCCTACAGGTGACATTTTACGTGTTAACCTAATAGGTAAGAATGTTCTTTGGGACTCCACTAACTAGAGAAAACCAAAAGTTGACTTTTAGATTAAATAAGTAATTTCAAAGCAGGTTTCATCATAGAGTCTTTATCAAGATATCACTTCCCTGGCATTTCCAGTGAAGACAACCCAGGGTATAGTTTCATTTCTAAGTGTCTACAGGACACACTTGATTCTTCACTCTGACATCAGTAAGTGTGGCTTAGGAAGAACTGCTATAAAATTTCAGGAATATTTCTAAGAAACAAGATTTAAGTCGAGAAAGTACTTTCATATATAGCTTTCACAAAGTATAAGCTAATCTTAATTTCAGACTTTAAAAATCTCCCCAAAGAGCAAGAGTTTTCTATTCCTAGAGCCTTTCAGAAGGGCTGGGGTCACAAGCTCTTCTATTTGCATTTAAATCCCAGTGAGACCCCACCTAGCTCTTGCCAGCTAGAATGTATCTCGATTAGACTGGTGATCACTAGGGTGATGTGTGGCATTTGGCTCTGGGATTTATAGGCATAAAATAAGGCAACACACTGTACTGCGCCTAGGAACTCACAGCCAAGCTGAGCAAGAGAAATGATTAACACATACAAGACAAGAGAGAATGAGATGAGACAGACAAAACTCAAATTCATAATTTGAAGATGATGAGAACACAAATGCTCCTAAGTGCTACAGTATGTGGCATAGTCCTGGATGTTGAGATGACCCAACGTTACAGATACCAATGGATGCAGTAGACAATGTTTTCTCTGCTCTGTATAGCATTAGAAACTTACCAGAACTTTGTAACAGTTCTTCCCAGGTTCTTACGAGGAGCATAGAGCATTATCATTTGCATATGCAGAAACAGGCTTGGTGGAATTTCTTGTTTGTCCCCTAATCCCCCAGCAAGAATGGTAGAGATTTGGACTCGTGTTGCATAATTTTGAATGTCACAGAAACTCATTCTGTTTCACCGAATAGATAAGGCATGAACTATACCCTAGAGGATTGAGCAAGGCTTAAGAGCTATAGCAAGTAAAATCACTTTTGGATTCGAAGGGAATAAGAGGAAGGCAGGAATCTGGGGATGGGACTGCAGACAGATGGAAAACATGGATACAAATGAAAACCACTGGAAGATGCTTTGAGTGCCAGCACAGGTAATGAAATTTTGTGTAAAGCCACGGAAAAGCCAACGGTGTTTTGAAACAGAGAGTGAACTAATGAAAGACGGATCTGTAGTGGTGACCAGGGCAGACTAGAAAGCAAGTCCTAGAGGCCAGCTGGGTGACTTTCAGGGGTGACATCAAGCAAGAGTCTGGAATGTGGTAGTAGACCTTAGTATAAAATTGAAATAAACGGGCTTATGGAGCGACAGTTAGAGGATAGGGTAGTGTTTGAGTACAGGGGTGAAGGAAGCGGAAAAATGAAAGAATTGCACAGTTTTAATAGCTAGATGGAGGCAGGCAAATCATGTGCTCTTTCTGGGTCTCTCAGGAAGAAGAATGGTGGGGATGAGATCAGCCACATGCAGACGGTACAGAAATCTGGTGTATACATGGGACTATTGCATAAATCCATCACTCTTAATGAATAAAAAAATTTTAAAATGGCAAGAAACATGATGTTTTCAATAACATTATTTATAATTGTCAAAAATGGGAAATATCTGAATACTGTACAATGGGGGAAGAGTTAAACAAATTAGGAGTATTATGTGGAAATTAA
>CABHPH010116024.1:0-14325 GCA_902168325.1 Peromyscus nudipes
CTGCTGTGGATATCACTCTGTATCAATAAAGCGCTGATTGGCCGGTAGCCAGACAGGAAGTATAGGCGGGACTAACAGAGAGGAGAATTGAGGGAACAGGAAGGTAGAGGGGAGACTGGCTGGAGCCGCGGCCAGGAGAAGGAAGATGTAAGGTACCGGTAACCCACGAGCCACGTGGCAAAGTAGAGATTAATAGAAATGGGCTAAATATAAGAGTAAGAGCTAGACAATGATAGGCCTGAGCTAATGGCCAAGCAGTTTAAATAATGTAAGCGTCTGTGTGTTTATTTTATAAGTGGGCTCGGAGACTGGCGGGACTTGGGAGCTGGAGACTGGCGGGTGGCGGAGATTTGTCCTGACTGTGGGCACGGCAGGAAAACTCTAGCTACACTAGGAGTTAGTAGGTGGGGAGAAGAGTGTGTTACTGAAATATACATGAGTTTTGTTCCCTGTAGGGGACAGTTTCAAATAAATCACTAAACTGAGGGCTGAGAAGATGGCTGAGTTGGCAAATGTTTGCTGTGTAAGCGTAAAGACCTGAGTGGATCCCTTCCACCTACATAAAAAGCCAATACAGCTCTCTGTGCCTGTAATCCCAGCACTGGGGAGGTCGAGAAAGGAGGGTCCCTAGGAGATCACTGCTAGCCCATAGCTGTATCAGTGAGTTCCAGGTCCAGTGAGGACCCTGTCTGAAAACATAAGGATGATTGAGAAAGACACCTGATATTCACACACATACACACACACACACACACACACACACACACACAAAACCCGAGTTCAATTTCAAACTCCACTTGCTAGCAATGTGAGCTTGAGAAAGGTAATTCAAGTGGGCTGTTGTGAGGATTAAATGATTAAATAAATGTAATTAGAATGGTGACTCGGGCCTAGCAATTATTTAGTACAATTATTATGGCCTTATAATAGATAATAGATAATAATATAATATAATATAGAATAATATAATATAATATACCAGGATCTCCCAGGGCATTTCCAGTTTTTCTAGTTTACCTGGTTTTCCAGTATACTCTTTGTCTCAGCAAAATAAGCCATCAAATCAAATACAAAATCTTGACATTTTCCATTTTCAACCTGTCAAGTGTTAACTTCCAGCCGAATGAAGAAACTCTGACGATTGTGAAGCCTCCTTCTGCAGGGCCACAGCATCCCTCCCACATGCCAGGCTGTCTTCAGAGTCCTTCAGGAGTTTAGACTCTCTTCACTGCCCACTTGGAGGTCCTTGTGGCTTTATCCCTAGCCATTTTGTCTTCTTACGTTTTTGGAGGTGGGGTCTTGGTGTGTGAGCCAGGCCAGGCTTTCCCTTCGGTGCCTGCCTTGCCAATAGCTGGGGTCAGAGGCATGTGCTGCTGTGCCCAGCTATTTTACCCACTTTTGCTACTGAAAACAAGGTCTTCTCTTGTTTGTTGATATGAATACTCTTTTTTTAAAAAACAAAACAATGTGTTGATTTTAGTATATTTTGACCACCTACCTTGCTGAATTTGAATATTTATACTAGATTTCAGTTTGATTCTCTTAGCTTTACAGATGATTTATCAATCACATCATCTTCAGTTATGTAATTTCCTCTTTCCCTTTCAAATTTTTTATGCCTCATTTATTTCTCCTGCTTAATCATTTTTACTTTCAAAAAATGCAAATAATGGCAGCAAAATAGGAAACCCTGGAATTGTTTTTATAAGTACATTGAGATATCCATCTCATTTCTCCTGCCTGAAAGAAGAACATAACACGAAGGCTAAAGATTTAAGTTTTAAAACGAATTTAAGATATATATTAATGTATTTTTGACACGTAAGAAAAAATATATGAAAAAGGTCTTCTACATTAAAAAACAGGTTCTCCAAAATGTGTATTCCGAGGCAGGGAAGATGGCTCAGTGGATAGACGGCCTGCTAGGAAAACATAAAGACTTGAGTTTGAATCCCCAGAACCCATGTAAAGCTGGACGTGGCAGCTCACGCATCCAGTAACTCTAGTGTGGCTATAAGAGATGGGAGGCAGAAACAGGAGAATGCCCAGAAGCCTGTAGCTGGCATACACAGCAATGAACAGCAGACCCTGTATTAAACAAGGTGGTAGATGACCACCACCCAAGATTATTCTCTGACTTCACATTCATGCTGTGACTCATGCACACACGCACCCGCAAACACACACACAAAGATTTAAAATGTGTATTCAGCACACTCTCTAGTGTGCAGAGAATAATAAATGGAAAACACTAGCCACAGTGAGCAGGCCCTTGCATGGAAGGCAGGAGGTGAGGCAGCAGGTGTGCCGGTGCTGCCTCGGCTTCATTATTCTCTTAGTGCTGCTTGTCTACAGTGAGCAGCTGTTACTCTGATGATCAGAAAAACATACACAAGTAGAGGGAAAGGAATGAATGAAGGACATGATGTTAACCTTGAGTCTCGGTGCTTGAAGTCCCTATGGCCACGCTTTCCCGACTCAAGCTGGCTTTGTGACCTGCTTCAGAAATGCTTTATCTGTGTCTTCCATCTGGCTGCACAGCCTCCAGTGTACTCATGAATGACGTCACTTCCCTTCTGCTCCTCTCATCTCTGAATCCAGATGTTCTGTAGCATGCGCCTACTCTCAGATCTGTGTCTCGATATCCAGGCAGCCATGGATCTTTTTGATCCCAAACTGCTTTGCTTCTCCCAAGTCTCTTAAGTATATGTCTTTTTCCTGGCGTAGAATTCTCCCACAAGTCCCTGGATTGACTTAGACTACAGTGCACCATGAGAAAAAATGTTTTCTAGTACTCCTGAGCACCCAGTCCTCTGCAAGAGCAGCAAGCACTCTTAACCACCTCACCACCTCGCCAGTCTCTTAAGTCACCTCCGTCAGTCCTTCGCCATCTGCTGCCCACCTTCTACAATCTACTTAACATCATTTCCTCTCTTGCTTTCTTTTCCTTTTGTCTTTATATCCATTTTCCTCCTTTGTAATAATTTTATTGTGGTTACAGGAAGAGCAAGCAAACACGTCTTTCTTTTTTTACTTTTACCAATGGCCTGTAATTATTTACATGGTGCTTTCTTTTCAATTAGACTGTGAACTCTTTGTAAACAGAATTATATTCTCCACATCCTTTTTTTACATCAGCACCTAGAGCAAGATCTGGCCCAGATGATGCTCTACAGCCCTGCTGAATGAATGAACAAATGAGTGAATGGGTTCTGTGCATGCCTTTCATTCAGCACAGTGCTTTGAACATGAAAGAACTTAATAACTACACAGACTTAAAACCAAAATCTTTATGACTTTCAAACATATGCTTCTCCATAGGACTTGTTTGCCCAACAGTTTACTTGAGTGCAGTAAGGGTGTGTACTATAAATGTACTAGGAGAAGTGAGGCCTGAGTCCATTGCTTGAAAAGTCGCAATTTTAATGCATGTTTTTAGTTATCATTTAGTTTTGAGACAGGGTCTCCTATGTAGCCCTAGCTGGCCTCAAACTCATAGGGATCCATCTAAGTCCTGGGATTAAGGGTCTGTGTTACCACACCCAGCCTTAATGCATTTTTTAAACAAGAATTTTGCCCCTCCTTGCTCTCCTGCCCTGCTTTTGATTGTTCTAATAAGCATAAAGCATAGAGAGATATTAACCACAAGTCAAGAAACTATTAAACAAAACAAAAACCACTGGCTGACTTGAGATGGCAGATATGACAGCTCATGGGCAAAGGCTTCCATCCTCAATATACTAAATAATGAAATGTTAATAACAACCATAGTTTTTACATCACCTCAGAGTCAATATGCAGAAAAACTTAAGTTTTTGAAGAATATCAAAATAAAGGTATCTTATGTCAACCTGGTAACAGAGCAAGTTTCTCCACCACAAACCACATTTGCTTATTATTGTAAGTGAGCCCATTTCCTCTGCCTTTTCAAACATAAGTACAACTTCAGTGTCCACGCTGCCTCTCCTGGATAAGTCCTGCCCATCTTCTATGGTCTAACCTGAGCTTCCTCTCTCTTTACTGGTACACATTAATACTACAAAACAATGGGCTTCCCTGGGATGTTTTCCCTCGTGTACGTCACACCTTGATTGCAGCGACCCCCATGACTCTTTCTTACTCCCCCCTCCGCCCCCACTTATTTCCTTCCTCTTCCCAAACAGCCCTTTCTACTTCCACATCTTCTGTAAAGATCTAGATTCCACATATGAAAGGAAGCATTTAACACTTGTCATCCTGACTCTGGCTTATTTACTTAACCCCATGGACTCCAGCTTTATCATTTTCCTGCAAATGAAGTAACGTCCTCCTTTCTTTCCAGGTAAGTACTACTCCACTGTGTATGCATACCAGTTTTCTTTACTGACTCGAAAGCTGGCACCACCCACCCTGCCTCCTCCTCCCCTTGGCCACTGTGAATGGGCATGGTGTGCAGGGATAGCTGGGTGTCTTGCCTTTCATCTCCTCCCTGTGTACTACATGTGCGCCTGCAGATGGAACAGACGACAGTTCTACTTTCAGGGCTTGTTTTGTTTTGAGACGGAGCCTTATGTAGTCCAGGCGAGACTCGATTCTTTAGAGAGAGTGTACAGGCAGGCTCTTCCTCTTCCTGGTATCTTGCTGACCTCTCAGCCACACAGCATGGCACTAGCTTACATTACATTGTGCCATGTCCTGGCTACCTTCTCAACAGGGCTGTAAGAATCTTGGACACTAGACTTTTCTCTTTTTCTTTCTTTCTTCCCTTTTCCTTTCCTTTATGGTCTCCTGATACAGGGTCTCACTGCCTGAGCTAGCCTTTTACTCACTCTGTAGCCCAGGCTATCCCTGAACTTGTGATCTTCTCACCTTCACTTCCTAAGTGCTGGGATTATAGGCACGGACCTCTGTCTTGGTCAGGGTTTTTATTGTGTGAGGAGACACATGACCACAGCGACTCTTATAAAGGAAACATTTAATTGGGGTGGCAGCTTACAGTTCAGAGGTTCAGTTTATTACCATCATGGCGGGGAGCATGGTGGTGTGCAAGTAGACATGCTGGAGCTGACGGCCATACATCTTGACTCAGGCAACAGGAATTCGACTGTCACACTGAGGGAGGCTTGAGAAAGAGACCTCAAAGCCCACCCCACAGTGACACACTTCCTCCAACAAGGCCACACCCCTAACAGTGCCACCCCCTTTGGGGCGCCTCTCAATCCACCAAAACCACCATGTGCAGTTACACTGTCTTCTTTTCCTGAACTTTACAATTCAATGTATCACGTGGGGGTAGATAGCAGATACTCAAATTTTTCTTTTTTTGAACTGGGGATATAGCTCACTTAGTAGAGCACTTGCCTAGAATGTATGATGTCCTGGGCTCAATCCCCAGCACCACATAAACAGGGCATGGTGGTGCACACCTGTGGTTCTAGCTCTGACAAGGCAGAAACAGAAGAGTCCGGAGTTCAGGAATATTTGAGAGCCTGTCTCAAAAATATTCTTGTTCTCAGAATAAATATAGCATTACTTTATAATGATTATCAAAATGTAGCTTCATTACAACCAGCAAAGAAACCTAATGTCTGTCAACTAAAGTCATTAAACCATTGATAACTTTGGTAAACCTTGTTACAAATACCTGTGTGTGTGTGTGTGTGTGTGTGTGTTTATACATATCATGTATTTGCCCTCTCCCATTGTACATTTCCTAACCTTGGGTTTATTTTAAAAGTAAAGCCAGGTGTGCTGATACATGTCTGTAATCTTAGTACTTGGGAGGCTGATCTGAGTTCAAGGTGAGCCTAGGCTACACAGTGAGTTAAGGCAGGCTAGGCT
Organism: Peromyscus nudipes; assembly: GCA_902168325.1. NCBI lineage: Eukaryota > Metazoa > Chordata > Mammalia > Rodentia > Cricetidae > Peromyscus > Peromyscus nudipes. Next base: position 5,821 of record CABHPH010116024.1, read on the forward strand.
GCATAGTGAGACTCTGTCTTCATGTAGAAGGAAGGAGAAGAAGAAAAAGGGAAGAAAGGGAGGAGAGAAGGAGGAAGGGAAGAAGAAAGGAGGAAAAAGAACAAAGAAGTTAAGATGTCTGGTGGAGGTGTGGGTGAGCCGCTCCAATGTTGTGAGCATGACTGTGGGAGAGCTGTCCCCATCATTACTCATCTGTCATGTGGTGTCATGGGCAGGGGGGGGGGATACCCCCCCCCCCCCCCGACACACCTGAGGCAGGTGGAAGGGCTGGCCCTGAGGTTGTAAGAGCAGGACAGGCTGTCCCTGCCCTTCCTCAGCTGCAGCACTCTGCAGAGCGGCCCCTGCACCTGCCTGGACAACACAGCAGGGCTGCCCTGAAGGTGTAGGTGAGAGAGCCGACCCTGTGAGTGTGAAGGCAGGAGAACAGCCCTGCCCCTTGCCCATCACTAGCCAGGGCAATGCTGAAGAGCTCACACTGGTAGTGAGGGCAGGGGACAGCTGGCAGGCTGACCAACGCTTCAATTACCAGGCTTAAGCGACCCTTGACACACACGCTGCCATATTTGGGTTTCTCTCCTCTTTGCTTAGATCTAGCTTAAGTCTCGATAGCACCAGAACCTCTTCTCACAGATACCAGAACTTCTTCTCAGATATCAGGTGAAAGAGCTGCAGTTAAGCAATTAGGCAGTTAGACAAGGGTAGATAGATAACCTTCAGAGCAACATTTCCTGCCGGCCGAACAGCCCATAATTAAGTCCTTTCCTGCTTGCAACCCCCATTACTAAGTCCTTTCCTGCTTGCAACCCCCATAATTAAGTCCCATCCTGCTTGCCACCCCCTTTGCCTACCTATATATGCCTTGAGAGAAAAATAAAATTTTGGAGCTTGATCAGACGTCCTGTCTTGCTCTCATTCTTTGTGTCTCTTGTCCCTCTCATTCACTGGCCCTCCCTTTAGGTCCCCGTTGAAGACCCCGCTGGCCGGGGCATAGAACCAGGGTTATGTGTTGGTGCATCCCAATATCTACCCCATCTGTGATCTGCTGGAACATGGGGTAGGGGTGTGTTGGTTCTATGGTCCCACAGCTGCAGGATCTCCATGACATAGGGCAGCAGCAGGATGTCCAGGAAGAGTCCCAGTGAAGGCCCAGTGTCGATGGTGTAGTAGAGAGAGACCAAGGGCCTTGAACCAGACCAATGATTCTTTGTGATGAACGCCTGTGTGTAAAAATGGATGGATAAAGGGGTTTACTGCGTGACTCACTGTGTCACACTGCAGCTTCCATGATGAGATTTTCCCCTTCCTTCTTTTTTCCTTTTTTCTCTTATATTTTATTTTGTTTTATTTGGGTGGAGGGAGATGGGTGAGATCAGGAGGTATGATGTAAAAGACACAAAGAATAAATAAAAAGAAAGTTAAAGAAAAAGGTAAAGATGTATTTGTGAGGAATTATTAACCAATTAGCCTGGCAAATGAGTTTGTAAAAATCGGAATTATTTACTTTTTAGACTACTAATTCTGTAACTACCAAATTATTATAATTACAACATGGTTAAGTGCATTTGTGCATCCATCTATTTGAAAAGATAGTCACCTGGTAGTGTTTTTGTTTGTTGTTGAGGTGCACAGTCTAGGTAAGCCCTCTGCCACTGAGCTATCTATCCCCAGCCAGTCAATGGGGAAGCACTAACCCACCCAGGCCTCTTGGACATTCTGTACGTTTCCCTGAGCATTCTGTCCACTAGTCCACCCTTAGTTCCTCCTGCTAGAGACAAAGCAAGTCGGAACTTCCCAGGGTCAGTCCCACTCACTCCAACAGCCTCTTACTTAATGCAGTGGTAATGGCAGAGCCTTCTTTGTGTAATTTATTCACATAAAATTCATCATATCAGGGTTTTTTTTTTTGAGAAATGGTAAATAAACTGAGGCCTTGAAAGTGCTGGTTCCTGTAAATCTAGAAAAGTAGCTTGTAACCCACCAACTTCTTTCACTCATCCTCTCTCCTCCCTTCTTCCTTTCCCTTCTCTTCCTTTTCTACCACACATGAACGTTTCCAGAAGTGTTTTTAAAATCAGGGCAGGGGGAAGAACAGGGCAGGAATCCTTGGCTTCAACAGCCGGCTTCAAAGAATTCAGTGTGCTGGGAATGGCAGCCAACTGGGTGCGACTCAGGCACCCTTGCTCCAAAGCCAGAGGCCAAAGATGAAGGCGAGGAAATGCAGGAGATTCTTCAAGTGACTTCCAGGAGGAATCTCAGACCAGCCACACCCAGTCCCTTCATCTTGGTAAATAACTCAGCAAAACTCCAAATGGGCTTAGCTGAGTCCCTGCAGGAACCTCTCCCAAGAAGCAGGGGATTTCTCCCAGGCTGCTGCTACATGCAACTCCCCAACTCCAGCCTGCCTGCAGGGGAGTGCGTGCTTTCCCCAAGTCAGGGCATGTTTATCACAGGAACAAACAAACAGCAAACAGCTCATGAGGCTCTTAGCCATTTCCTGGCAGAAGAGGAGCATCACTGTCTTCTGGTTAGACTGGGGATCTGGCCACTTAAAGATGATAGTAACTGTTTCTGGTAGAAACCCCACTTTCTGTCTATATTTGACAGTGAAATTAAATTTGAACTGCTCCTTCTAAGACAAACTGAACTAATTGGAAATGGACTATAAATAAATATGCACAGCAGGCATTCATTAATTTACACACCCAGCATTTATTGAGCAAATACACTAAGCAAGGCACAGAATGGGGAACTCAGAAATAAAATGTGCAGTCTCAGAGCTCAAGGGAGCTAACAGTGATAATCACCACAAGGACAAAAGCAACAGAACCTGACGGAGGAGCACTGTGTGCTGGGACTACTAAGTGCGTTAGTCCATTATCCAAATAAACTTTCCCAATGCTGAAGTAGTATATTCTCTATTTTACAGACAGGAACCCAAGGTTGGCCACACAAACTGCTGTATCTAATGAAAAGACACTTGAACATAAGGCCATTTGCCTCTCAAGTCCTCTTTAGTGCCTCCCACAGGTCAAAGTGGGTTGCAACTTGATATTACAAAGCTACAGTCTAGGGCCCCTGACAGGGTACTAAACGGGTGAAGGCCATTTCTGCTGGGACTGAGGACCTGAGGTTAATTCCTGAGATCTCATGGCAGAAGGAGAGAACTCCCTTCTTCAAGTTGTCCTTTGACCTCCACATACATGCTGTCCACTCATCCCATATCACATACACAAAGTCTGAAAAAATGTAATAAAACAGTTTGTAAAACAAACAACGAAAAACCAAATGTATAGCCTAGATGGAGACAGGAAAGATATCACAACTTTTTTTTTTTTTAATCTCTAACCCTATATTTTAGGTCAGAAATATTTGTTTGCCAGTCATTAAATGTAACGTATGGTAGAAGGAGTACCAGAAGAGGGTTCGCTTTTAATGGGCTGGTGTGAGGCCATGCAGGGAACTGAGATGCTGAAGAACTTTCTAAAGGTACTCTCAAGCTGAAACTGCTTAAATACGAGCAGGAGTATGGCAGAAGAGGGGCAAAGTTTCACCTAGAGGGAACAGGATTTTAAAAGGTGGGCAAGGGGACAACCACAAGAAGTGTGTGAAGTGTCAGTGTTCTCACGAGGTCCGAAAGGGTGGTAGGATTGTGAGAGGCCACAAAGGTAGTTACAGGATTCCCATTTCTTCAGCAGGCAGTGCCTAACTACCGATGTTCTGGAGTAGCAAGGGAGAGTTGTGCTTGAGAGAATTACACTTAAAAGAGGTCTTATGCAGTTCAGGTGCAATGATGCACACCAATAGTCTCAGCATACAGGCAACAGAGGCCGGGAGACCACCAGCTCAACGCCAGTCTAGACTAAAAAGCAGGACCCTGTCTAAAAAATGCAAAAATAAGGCCAGGCATAGTGGCACACACCTTTAATCCCAGCACTGGGGAGGCAAAAACAGGAGGATCCCTGAGTTTGAGGCCAGCCTGGTCTACATAGCAAGCTCCAGGACAGCCAGGGCCACATAGTGAGACCTGTCTCAAACAAAAACAGAAAAAACAGCTGTTTTTGTTGCGTGGTATGATGGCACATAGGCTAAAGACCACAGATCGGGAGATGGAGGCAGGTGGACTTTGAGTTTGAGATCAGTCTGGGATATAGGGTGAATCCCTGTCTAAAAAAAAAAAACAAAATAAAAACAGCAGCAATAACAAAAATTTTAAATGAAATGAAAATAGAGTCTTTCAGTAGTTCTCAAGCTCTTTACATTTTTAAGGATTTATTTATTTACTATGTGTAGGAACTTTTTGACTGCATGTATATATGTGTACCATGCCTGTACCTGGTGCCTGCGGAGGTCATAAGAGGGTCTCTCAGATCCCCTGGAACTAAGCCACTGTGTGGGTGCTGGAAACCGTACTCAAGTCCTCTGCAAGGGCAGCAAGCTGAGCCACCTCTCCAAGCCAGTTCTCAAACTTCAATGAGCAGCACAGTTGCGGCAGAGTGTTGAAAATGCCTGGGCCAGCTTTAACTTGGTGTGGGGTGGGGCCTGGGTGTCGAATTCTAAAACACTCTCTAAGTGAGCTAAGGTTGAAAACACTTCTGTGTTAGGACTGGAGCAAAGAAAACAAGGTGAAAATCACTCCATGTCCCCAACCTCAGTGACGCTGACACCACCTGAAGGACTCGTTAAATGATGAAACCCCAGACTCATTGAGACGGGATCAAGGAATCTGTCTTTTTAACAACCCAAGATGTGTAATTAAAGTTCTAAAGAAGGGTTGTAAATTAGGGTCAGGTGGTGGCAGCGGGCATGAAGAACATGTTTTAATGCCAAGTAAAATAAAACTGGAAGAGATTAAATTTTCAACACTATTTATATTTGCTTTTATATACTTCCAGCTTAAAACCCACCAAAACAATCAAATTTGAGTATGGTTTATTAAATTGACAACTTTAACCTAAGTTGGTTTTATTTTGATTCATAGTGGGTAAACTCAATTTAGTCATTTACTTTTCTTTCTAACAGAACCATGAGAGAGAACAACAGACTTCAAAGGCCTAAGAGGGACCACTTAACTGCTGGTAGATCTACTGTAGAGGTGGGCTAAACAGCACAGTATGTTAAAAATGACAGCTCACCCTAATGTTTTAAAAACTCCTGGTTGCATGTACTTTAACTTTCAGGATCTGCATCCTACATCCTTCAACATGAAATGTAACAGGGAAGCAAGTACTGTACTCCTTTCTACACTAAGAATCAACATTCAAAAGGAAAGAGAGCAATGATTTTTTTTTTCTCTTGAAGACAGGAACTCAAAATAAAGAACTAAGGTAAAGGCAGAAGGATCAGGGGGTCAAGGCTAGCCTCAGCTACATAGCAAGTCTGAGTCTAGCACAGGATACCTGAGACTCTGTCTTTAAAAATAAGCTGTAAACTTTATAGTAGCTAAATTTGCTCTTCCTTTGCGTAAATGGCAGACAGACCATCAGAAGCAATGAAATGCATTCTCATGCCTTAACTCCGGTGATTACATGTTGGGCTAGAAAATGATACAGTCATCTCAGAGACTAAAAGGCATAACAAGTATTGAAGTCCATCTAGCAGCGGCATGATACTGATAAGGGCACTGGGCTAAGAGTCAGCAAAGCCAAATTTAGACTTGAGTCTACTGTTAGCTAACGGGGAGAACTTGGCCTCAATTTTTAATATCTATACTTAGGGTTGAAGTAGATTTGTTTTCATACTATATTCCCTCTACAGTTCCTGCAGTTTTTCAGAGGCACCTTTAAGGTTCTATAAAGATTTAATTTCAATTCTTATTAAAAACACACCTTTCTTAGCCAGGTTTGGTGGTGTGCGCCTTTAATCCCAGCACTTCTGAAGCAGAGGCAGAGGCAGGAGAATCTCTGTGAGTTTGAGGCCAGCTGGGTCTACACAGTGAGTCCCAGAAGAGCCAGGACTATGTAGCGAGACCCTGCCTCAAACAAACAAACAAACAAACAACCACAACTTTCTTTAAAATCTGTAAGATGTACATGGCTGGAAATACGGCTCAGCGGGAGAGCACTTGTGGCACCGATAATGAGGCAGTCTTGCTTTAGCTTGGTAGAGTGTGGTAGAAACTACAGTCAAGTGACTCAAGAAGTGCAAGTGCATGCTCAGTAGACTGCACAGTAAATCTGAATCTCTAGACACTGCCAGCCAGCGTTCACGGGGCAACTGGTTATGGAGCTTCCTCTGAGCTACAAATATACATATTTGAAATTGTAAATATGTCTCAGATTTGAATGTTTTTAACTGCTCTATGTTTTGTTTGTTTGTTTTGCTCTATGTTTGTGATGCTAGAATCAAATCCAGGACCTCCCAAACCTAGGCAAGTGCTCTACCACTGAGTCACATCCGAAGCTCTTCCTTTTCATCCAGGGCTATAATGGCATAAAGGATACACAAAATCTTTGTACTAGCTATATCTTGTTTCTGGATGATCCAGTTATGGAAGCAAACACAAAGGAGATATATTATTGTATAAAATGCTTGGAAATTACAAAATAGAACTATCTAAATGTCAAGATACTAACAACTAGTAAAAGTATAGTCACATTTGTGACTCTAAATGCAATAGTTAAAAAAACTAAATAGAGTATTATATTAAACACAAAACTTACAAAGTCAAGTGGATCAGCACGAACAGTTAATACTGCACAAGGATTTTCCGGGTACTATCAGACGGTGTTACCGTAATTGATAGAAACTGTCCACTCTAGGGTAATCCTTTAAGCTACAGACCTTCCCCAATCATCTGCAGCAGATTTATATCAGTAACTGCATTAGAACTAACTTACTTCCTTCCTTCTTTCCTCCCTTCCTATTGAGACAAGAGTCCATTACGTAGCCTTGGTTGGCCTGAATATGTAGCCCACACTGGCCTTCAATTTGCAGTGGATCCTCCTGTCGCTGCCTCTTGAGAGCTGGGATGACAGGCATAAGTCACCAGGCCCAGCTAGAATTCCTCCTTGCAAGAAGTTTTTGTTTGGTTGGTTTTTCTTCCTCACCCACACCCCCAATCTAGGTCCTTGTTCTGGGCAAGCCCTAAGACACTGAGCTGAATCCTCAGCTCCCAGAATTCATCCTGTTTTTACTGAAGTTTTCTGACTGATATAAGGTAGGGGTGAGAATAAGAATCAAATCAAATAAGAAGTTACTATTATTTCTGTCTGTCTTTCTTCCTTTCTTTCTTTTTTCTTTTTTTTTCTTTCTTTTCTTTTTCTTTTCTTTTTTTTCTAGACAGAGTTTCTCTCTATTGCCCTGGGTGACCCAGAAGTTGCTATGTAGACCAGGCTGGCTGTGAACTCAGAGTTCCTTCCTTTGCCTCTCATATGCTGGGATTACAGGCATGTGTTACTGTGTCTGGCTATATTTCTATCTTAAAGCAAACCCATAAAATATAGGCTTACCATGTACAATTTGACAAGGCAGGGACACATGTTATCATACTAACAACTTTGGATAAAATGTTGGTGATGTATCAAAACAGGGTTTGGACTCTATATGAGAAACAAAATTACTTTCTGAAACTATGAGGAAAAGTATGTGCCATGCTGATTAGCGGGCACAACTATGAACCCCAGAGACTGGAGGCTTAACACTGGCAATACATTTTCTTCATGTTCCATGTGGACTAGAAATCTAAGACCCAAGTGGCAGCAGAGCTGGTGTCTTGTAAAGCATCCCTCCCTGGCTTGGAGACTTTTCTGTCCTCACACAGCAGAGGGAAGGGAGGAGGAGTGGGCGGGAGCTGATAAAGACACTGATCCTAGCAGATGAGACCTACAGTCATGACCTCAGCTAGCTGCCTGCTATTAGGCTATAACTAAATACAAAGAGCTTGGACTTTAAGGTACCTCTGAAAAACTGCAGGAACTGTAGAGGGAATATAGTATGAAAACATCAGGAGGTTTTTAAGGGGACACAACTCAGTCCATAGGAGCCTGCAGCTCATACATGGCCCTCTATGATCCTTTGACTTTTTGGCTGGAGGTGTGTGTAGCTCAGGGTGAAATCATTTGCCTGGCATGTGAAAGGTCCTGAGTTCAATCCCGAGCGCCACCCAGGGATGACAATGAAGGAGTAGGAGAGAAAAATAGACAGTGATACCTTTATTTTTCTTTAAAACATTAAGTGTTTGTATGTAAGTGTGTACAGATGCATGTACATGTATGTATGCATGTGTGTGTAGGCCAGAGGTCAACCTTAGGAACCCTCCACCTTGATTTCTGAGACAGGCTCTCTCAATGGGGCTGGAGTTCCCTGACTCAGTCAGGCTGCCAGTGAGGCCCAGGGATCCCCTGGTCTCTGCCTCCCCAGCACAGGGATTACAAATGTATACCACTTCCGGCGTTTTACATTGGTAAATTTTACATTCAGTAAAAGACACAGCAAGCCTTTTACTGAATGAGCCATCTCCCCAGTCCCCAAACAATAAAGTAGCTAGCTGAAAAAAAATCATTCGTT
>CABHPH010116029.1:0-27117 GCA_902168325.1 Peromyscus nudipes
CAGCAAACTTCTCATATGTGTACCAGGAGGCCTGTCTTTCAGGTGATCCTAGATCCCGGTGGGTTGACAACATCATCACAACCATGAAAAGTCCTGAGATGATTCAGCTGTTGAAGTCTTGGTCCCCTGCTAGTAGCGCAATTGAGAGGTGGTCGGAACACAAGGACTCTAATCTAAGCAATGGTTATCCATTGATAGAATCCTGTTTTGATGACTGTGTTAGGAAGTGATGGAAGTGAGGAGGCTGGCTATAGTCCAGGCTGTAGATCACTGAAGGATGTTTGTAAAGGGTCTATCTTGTCCTTGTCCCCTTCCTGTCCCCTTTTGCTTCCTGACTTCCATGTCCAGCAGCTCTCCTCTCCTGTCCTGCCACTAAAGACGTTCTACCTTACCATCTCAGGTCCAAAACAATGAAACCAGCCGACCATGGACTGAAGTCTCAGAAACCATGGGCCGGAAGGAAGTATTCATTCTTTACAGTTTCTCAGGTATTTTGTCACACACAGGTCAGACTGGGATGATTTCACTTAGCTTAATGTCTTCCCAGTTCTCCCATCTTGTCACACACGGCGGGAAGCAAATCCTATTTAATTTCATCATTTGATATATGTCTGGGTCATTGACACTCTTAAAAGGTCAGTATCATGAACACAGAGCTATAGCATTCCAAGAGGTCAGCTCACTCACTTGAGCATGTTTTACTCTATCAAGTTGAAAAGCTTGAAGAGGAAGGAAAGACCTCGTGCTTGATTATTGCTCAGTGAAGCTCTCAGCTTTATGGGGGCTACTAACACTTGCAATTGGTGCTGGCTAAACTGAGCTGCTCATGTATTCCCTGCACAAGTGAGCATTTAAGAGCATCCTTACAAATTGCACTACCTATTAGCCTGGAATATAGTCCTGTGAGTATCTGCTCTTAGAACAGGGGAAATTCCAAGAATACACACAGAGGAGAGGTGCCGGGAAAAGCCCAGAGTCATCGAATCCTTTTCCTTCTGACTGTGCAACCATGAGGTGTTCTTGGGGAAGATATCCAGCCTGTTTGTGCTTGGTGTCACATGAAAAGGATAGTACACATTCAGTAAGGTCATCAGAAAATTCAAAAGATAAAATAAGCCATGAAAAGTTAGAGTGCACAAAAAACACTACATATTAGTAGAAGAAATTAAGAAATATTTAACCAGAAAAATGTTCACCAGCTCAATTTTAAATATGCCAGATGGTGTGAGATCTGAAACACTCATAAGTAAGAAAAAACAAACACGTGTACTCTCTGGGTCTAGTGGCCAATGTAACTGGACGCTTCCTTTGTTCTTTGTGATTCCTCACTGTGTGCTGAGGAGAGCTGAGGCTGGACTTGGCCTTGTAGACCACAGAAATGCTCAGATCCCCCACTGACTAGTTTGAAGGGAATTAGAAACTATTTATATCCTAGAAAGCCCAGGTGTTCAGAGGGAAATACTTTTCATGCATGAAAAGCTCCCCAAAGGCTTTTCTCTTTAACCTTTTTCCTTGTTTTTCTTTTGCATAACTTCGGTAAGGACATCTTCAGAAGTCAGCTAAACACAAAGGTTTAGATGAGGAGAGGACAGTACTAGGCTAGCACAGGGAAAGAGCACAAGGTAAGGGAAAAGATGCTTTACAGCAGAGCACAGGACCTGGTAACCCCTTTTAAGCTCAGGACCACAGTTATATTAGCCACGGTTCTGGCCATTCAGGTCACATACTCAGTGCAAAGTGTAGAAAGGACAGAGTCATAAACTCCTCTACCCATGGCTTTCTTTTGTCATCCAAACTTAGCACTGAATTCATTCTCAAAATATGCAACTGTTGTGGGTTTTTTTTTCATCTTGCTGATCAATTCTAATATCTCCCCACTCTCCCACTTGAAAACTTGTGGGGACACAGGCTCGGTCCTCTCCTCATACCTGTATCCACCTTTGTATCTCTTCTCTATTCTCTTTTTTTCTATTCCAAGTGCAATCACTGTAGGACACATGATCTTTACAATCTTTTTGATCTAGCATATTACAAGCACGGGGAGGAGAGCAGAGGAAAGGCAGGAAACAGGTCTAGCATGTGCTATGCAGGTTGATATGCCACTGGGTTCTTAAACAAGCCCAGGAAGGCACAATCCCACCTTCTGTTACTGTGATGCTAATAGTTGCTAAACACTGCACCTCTTCACACCTGTTCCACACTGTGTGCAGCCTGGAAGCACTCTGTTGCTTTGAGTTTTTCCTTATCTTCCTTCTCACAGATGTCAGTCACATTCTGTGGATGGCTACAGCATCCTTCCTTGATCTAACCTGGCCGCCCTTGCTCCTTCTCTGCCACTTTCCAAAAAATCACTACTTAGTGTCCTTAAGACTTCCTGCTTTTGTCTTCAGCATTTCCCTTCGCTCCCGTGTCTCTTGCACTCAGCACACTAATACTGTTTTTCACTTAGTGGCTTTCACTCTTGTTCATTTCCTCCCAGGAGTCTTCTCCACACTCGCAGCCAAGTCCAGTTCCTCTTGTGGACATCTGCTGCATGCTCCACCTGGCCATCACTTCTTATGCGCATGTCAGCACCTCAAAGATTTTCCTTTTGAGGAAATCCCTATTCCCCAATTCAGAGACCAAGGCATCTAGAAGGTGAGCTGAGCTCCTTGGGAAAGAAGTGGGTGTGGGGCTGAAGGTGAACAACCAGACTTTCTGTGTAATCTGTCTCGAAATGAACTGATAAATGGAACCCCAAGTGATCAGAGCTGATTATCCTGATAAATGGTCCTGTTTCCCCATTCTCAGGAATGGGCCCTACTCCTGCCTTTCTAGGGCTGTAAGCTTTCTTAAATAAACCATTCAAATAATCCCATCCCTTTTATATAAACCACAATACATGTCTGGGCTTGAAAAACCTCTGGTCCACAGGAGGAGCCTGCTTGAAGCAAAGGTTACACGATCTGCTTCTTCTCTGTCCACATCAAATTCTGATGGGCTAAGACCCCCTTAACTGCTTTACTGCAATTCTGTCCCTAAAGAGTGAACTATTCAAGGGCACCCTCAGCGTTTTCTTCCAACCTTTGTGTTTCTAGCATTTGACCAATGAGTCACATAAGGTAAGAGATTAAAGCTGATGGGTGAGTTAATGAAACCATAAGAAAGAAACCTATCTGCCTATGGGGTTGCATGGTTGACTGAGGCCAGCTGAGCAGGAAGCTGTAAGACAGAAACCCACAGCGGAGGAGGCCAGAGGACTTGTTCCCAGAGGAAGGTGAGAGCAGGAATGGGGATGACTTTGAGATGCTGCAACAGAGTGTGAAAAAAGAAAAAAAAAGGGCCGAATCAGTTGTCACACTCCTTTGTCACACTCCTTTGTAGAGTAGGACGCACACGATTCTCAGAGAAGCTAAGCACCGAAGAACACACTTTCTTTTGGAAGGTTAGGTCTGCAATTCTGGATTTCCAGGGAAGTGTGAGCAGTCGGACTAGGGTCTGCTATTTAAAGTTGCCGTTGCACACATTTTCTCCTAAAGCTTTCACCCTAGGCTGCTGCCGTCGAGAGCCAGTGTGGTGTTCAGGGTACACAGGCTGTGGCCAAGGAACTCCAGAAGCTCTGACTTGGAAGACCAATGTTAGCAGGTCAGATGCCATCTTCTCCTCAGGATTTTCTTGTAAGGATAGAGCCAGAGAGGACACTGGAAACCCTTATTCCAGAGCATCACAAACTGCAGCAAGTCGGGATTTCCTGGGAGCTTCTTGGGTTGCTCACCCTGCTATCTATTCCCTGGCCACATTCTCTGTATCAGTTACACTGAACGCATTCAGAGCCCTGGGGGATTTGTTGAAATCTAATGGCTCCTTGGAGTCTCTGATTCTCTACCTGCCAAAGCAGATACTAAAACGTGTTGTTACTATCTTACACATTGACAGAAAATGCCCGAATACAGCCAAGGATGGGACACTTTTCTGGAAGCAAAGGTGCTATTGTTATTGTCATTATGATTGCTACTTCCCACACACACCCATTCTTCCCTGAGTTTACATTATTTTGCAGTAGAATCCACCTGCTTCAGCAACTTACGGAAGATGGACAATACCTTACAATACCTGAGAGAACGAGAATGGGGGCTAATATTCCTTTCTCCTCTCTCACTTTTCCATAACACAGGCCTGGAATCTAAGCTCATGGGGTCTACAGAAATACAGTTCTGAGACTGTCATGGTGCCAAACTTTTCATTATCTTTTAGTGTAAGCTGGGGGTGAAGCCTGTTTCCTTCTCAGACTTGTTTGTTTATTTTCCCCTCAGAAAAGAACCTTAAAAGGCTTATGCAATGTGCAATCAACGGTACGCTTGCCTCTTTTAATTCCTTAGGGCTGTCATAATGGAGTATTAGAGACCAGATGCCTTTAGTACAACAAATTGTTGTTGCCTTGCAGTTATTAGATCCAGGAGATCACACTGCCAGAAGGGTCAGTTCCTCCTGAAGGCAGTGAGAGTCAGTTATTTCCTCCCCTCTTCCTACACTTTGACCGGCTTGTGGTTGATTTTTGCCATTCTGTGGCTTTACCTTTATGTTAACTAGGAATTTCCCCTTTATTCACAGGTGCAATATCTCTCTCCCTCATTAAAAAAATAATTTTAGTTTCTATATATGCATGCTTGTGTAGGCACACATGCATATAGGTGCTCTCGGAGGCCAGAAGAAGGCATCAGATCCACTGGCTGTGAGCCACCCAGTGTGGGTGCTGAACTGAACTTGGGTCTTCCTCAAAAGCAGCAAGCACTTTCCTTTCCTCCCTCCTTTTAGAAGAGTGTAGGTATTTCTGTCTAGAAGTCTTTGCAACCACATCAAGCTATAGACTGCAACTTTATAGAGTATAGTTAAGAAACTACCACACTGATTTCCGTAGTGGCTACATCAGTTCACACCACCTCAGGCAGTGAATAGGGTCCCCCTTCCCCACATCCTTGCTAGTGTTCGTGACTGTTTCTTTTCTTGAGGCTGTAGCCCCTTTTGCTGGAAATCTCAGAGTGGTTTGGATTTTTGTTTCTCTGCTAGCTAAGAATTTTGTACACATAAAAATGTCTATTTGGGTTTCTTCTTTTGAGAACTGTCTGCTTCGTTCATTAGCCCATTTATTCACTGGCAGTTTTGTTTGGTGGTAACATACACTATGAAATTTTGGAAGGAAAAATGAAATTATGACATTTTCAGGAAAACAGATAGATCTGGAAATTATTACATTTTAGCAAAGCAACCCAGAATCAGAAGGACAAGAGCCACATGTTGTTCTCTTTCATAGGGAGATCCTATTGTTTAGCATATATATACATATATATAGCATATATACATATATATAGCATATATACATATATGTGTGTGTGCATAGGTATGTATTATGGCATAATCTTTTTATATACTGTGAAAATGGTTTAATAAAAAGCTGAAAGTCCAATAGCTAGGCAGGATTGGCCAAGCTTTCATAATTAATAATACGTCTCTGTGTCATTTTTTTGTGAGCAAGAGGCCCAAAGAAAAATCAATCTACAGTATTGGTCATAGGTCAAGAAGCTAGAAATGGAAACAGGGAAGGTGCTGGGAAGGGTCATAGAAATGCATGTAGTATGAAAGTGGAAAGGGGTCTGCCCAAGGTACTATATAGAGTATGTGGTTGATACATTATGTACCCTAATGAACTTATCTGGGGGTCAGAGAATAGAACAGCCACTAGATTAGACATAGAGGCCAGAAAATGGTGGCACACAAGCCTTTAATCCTATCACTTGGGAGGCAGAGATCGGTCTGGATCTCTGTGAGTTAAAGGCCACACTGGGAACAGAGCCAGGCATGGTGGCACACACCTATAATCCCAGCACTTCAGATCTTATGTCTTTGCTTGGGAAGGACACATGCATTTAATCTCAGGACGTGATGGCAGGAAGCAGCAAGGCATATAAGGTGTGAGGACCAGGAACTAGAGGCTTTGAGCAGCAGTTCAACTGAGACCCTCAGGGGGGAGGACTCAGAGGCTGTCAGTCTGAGGATTCGTAGAAACAGGATCGGCTGAGGAGTTGTCGAGGTGAAGTTAGCTTGTTCTGCTTCTCTGGTCTACCAGCATTGACCCCAATATCTGGTTCTGGGTTTTCTATTGGTAAGACCTTTTAAGATTTGTGCTATAGACAAAAGACCAGAGGAGGAAGAACACCTAAATAAAGCATGCAAAAACTTATTATAATGAAACCTATTAATTAGAAGTCTAGCTGAACGAACAAAAACTAAAATTATTTCTGACGGCAGCAATCAGAAAAAATCAGCCAAAATTAGCCCACACCGTGAGTTCCGAACCTGAGTGTCCCACAGCAAATTGAGGCCTGTAGCTTTTACCTGAGTCGTTGGGGGTGGAAACATCAACCTGAGGGCCGCATGCTTTCTCTTTTAAAACCATTTGTGTAGGTAGTGTATTTGCCACAGGAGGATGTTTGAATAGGTGGTTTATACAACATTCTACATTAGATAAGGCCTGTGAGTGTTAAGTATATTAACTTTTTTTTTTAAATCAACATTACTTTACAGATTATGTAGACATAGAGCACAGGTAGTTGTATCTGTGACAGAGTTTCCAGACACGTTTAATTGTCTGGAGGAGGAAAGACCCACCCTGAATACAGTTGGTACCAACCCTGGTCTAGACTGAATAAAAAGAGAAAAAGAAGCCAGCAATGCCGGCACTCACTGCTCTCTCCGTGACAGCAGACTCCATGTGACCAGTTAATTCCCCTTCCTGCTTCCATGACTTCCCTCCCATGATGTACTGCATCCTTTCAAACCTTGAGCCCAAATATACACACACCTTTCTTAAATTGCTTTGGTCAGATATTTCGTTACAAATTTCAGAGAAGTAATAACCACAGATGGGATAGAGAGGGGGTTGTGTATGTTATGAAGATGCTAATTGGACACATAATTTACATTAACTTATTTACTTATTTTGTGTTTATGTATATGGATGCTCCTGTGCTACAGTGAATGTGTGGAGGTCAGATGACAATTCGTGAGATATTGTTCTCTCCTCCCACCATGTGGGATCCAGGGATCAAACTCAGGACAGCAGACTTGGTGGCAAGCTCCTTTGCTTGCTGAGCCAACTTGTTAGCCCCCAGCACATACTGTAAAACGTAAGTAAAAAGTACATCACAGATCAGTCTTTCTCCAGCGCTTTGTGAAACATGCTGAGGGGAAAAATAAAGTCAAACAAACAAAAAATGCATAGACAAATAAATAAAAATAAACACTTGGAAACCACAGATTCATGTTCATGTTCATTTTTCTTTTCCTGCTATTCCATCACATTCTTGTGTAATGCTTGATCTGAAGTTGCAAAAACCGTCAGGAAACACAGGATATTATTAACCCCAAGACGGTTCCATCAATCTGAAAATTATCCTGATATTCCACTTAGAAAACAAGTTGTTTAAAACATCTTTTCAGATTTGTTTATTTTATGTACATGAGTGTTTTGCCTACATGTATGTGTGTGTACCATGTGTGTGCTTGGTGCCCAGGGAGGTCAGAAGAGGACATGGGATACCCTGAAACTGAAGTGAAGGATGGATGTGAACCACCATGTGGATGATAAGAGTCTAACCTGTGTCCTCTGGAAGAGCAGCAAATGTTTTTAATTGCTGAGTGATCTCTTAAGCCCTTTGAAAACAGTTTCTAATAGTTCATTCTATGGGAGTTTCCTAGTCCATTCAGATTTGTTGAGAAGGCATTATTTATTTACTTTTTTGTCCTATCGACATGAAACATAGTGTTCAGAATTATGTATACTCCGACCCCTCTCCTCCCCGCCCCTCCTCTGCTCTCTTCTCTCCTCTTTTCTTCTCTACTTCCCTTCCCCCTCCTCCCCCTCTTCTTTTTCTCTCACTTTTTTTCTTCTTCTGCCTGCCCTCACCCCCTCTAAGATAGAGTCTCATGACAAAGCCTTTCCCAGATTGTTATTTGTTATGCAGCCAAATCTGGCCTCAAAAATATGATAATCATCTTGCCTCAGTCTCTAAAGTGCTGGGCTTACTGACACGTGGCACTGTATTCAGATGCCCTGTGTCTTGTTGGTGGTTACGTGCTCTGTGCATTTCTGCTGCATTACGTGGGTACTGGCCTCTGTGGTGTGGCTGAAAAGCAAGGCTACCACATCCAATGGATCCATTTTTTTTTTTTTTTTTGCCTCTTAGTGTCCTTGTTCAAGCGACACAGAACATCTATAAACTGCTGTGGAAATACTTCCCAATGAACCTTTCTGTCCCATTGGAAGTTCTCATGTCCTTGCAGGGTACTGACATTTTCAGAGCCCCTTTGTAATGCAGGAATCTCATTGTTTCTATACCCAGATTGCAGCTTGCTGATTTACTTATAGTTTTTGTATTGTAGATGCACTGAAAGGCTTGTGTGTGTGTGTGTGTGTGTGTGTGTGTGTGGTGTGTGTGCATGCATGCATGTGTGTATTGGAATTTTTACATTGCAAAACTATTTCTGCACTTCTAGGACAAATATGTCTTCTCTTTTTCCTTCAGTCTCCACTCTGTTCTTATCCTCCAAGTTTGTGTTCCCTTCACTCTCCTAGATTCACATCCTCACAGCTCAGTTATAGAAATCAGCATGCGCAGTAAATAATTTAAGCACTAGGGGTTTAAGTAAGGGCATTGTTAAATGACATACTAAATTAGCCACCAAACTAAAAAAGCCAAAATACATATTAAGGTTCCAGGAATAGCTTCTGAGGGCCGCCATACCATATTTGCCCAGCAAGAAGCTACTGATTCTTCATGACAACCAATACTAGCAAAATCCTAAGGTGACATGACCGAAAGTGGTCATTACCACCAGTTAACTGCTATTATTAGGGAGTCATTACTATTGTAGGCCTAGGACCACAGTTGAACATGCTATAATTTGCATCAGGAAAATGAAAGTCCCCTCCCTGACTCTTGACATGCATGAAGCTATTGACTAGAGCCCAAGATCACTGCTTAATTCCTTCCTTTAAAACCAAATATCTCTATGACTGTGCTTGCCAACAAAGCAGCAAAGGCAGGCAGTGGAGCCTCCACTTCATCTCTGCTGTCAAATGTCACATACATGCAACTCTTTGGCCAAAACTATATTCTTACTGAACTTTAGATGAAAGGGCTTCTGGGAATTGTGGTCCTCAGTTTTCTGCTCAGCGTACCAGGGTAGTATACTGGACAGATTACATGGGTGGTAGAGAGTGAAGTAAATAAGACTTGCTAATCTACATGTGATGGTTTGAGTGAGAAATGCCCCCCCCCCCACAGTGTCTGGCGTTGGAATATGTGGTACCAAGTTGGTGGCACTGTTTGATGTTTAGGTGGTAAGGTCTTTCTGGAAGAAGAATGTCACTAGGGGTGTGGTTTGAGAATGCTAGTTTGCACAGCTTCCAGATCCTGCTGCCACACCTGGCGCTTGCCGCCATGCTCCCCTCCCGGGACCCTCTGCAGCTGTCAATCCACATAAACCTTTTCTTCTGTGAGTTGCCTTGGCCATAGTTTTTATTTTTTTAATTTTAATTTTTAAAAAAATCACAGCATAGAAAAGTAACCAACAAACTACCATGTCTATTGCAGACATCTTTTATTTCTTTTTCAGTGGTAGCTTTTAAGATCTGAGGGCCACCATTATTGCCACGGTGTCTCGATGACTTTCAAATTACAGAGATATTCTTTCTTTCTGGGTTAGTTTCTTTATCCTCAAGTCCATGTTATTGTCACAAGCTTGTTGCCTGCTGTTGTTGTGCTATCTTTTTATGAGTCTGGGTTTGTTTTATCTAATGCATGCTCTTTGATCTATTTACTCATGTAGCTCATTCATCACCTGCTGACAGCCTAGTCTGTGCTAATAAGTGTGTACTCCAAGTCCAATTAGCACACTACCTGCTTTTTAGGATGTTCAGTCTTCTTACGGTGGTGGTGGTGGGGGTAATACGGTTCTGGGAAATAAGACGAAGTTTCTCGTGATGTATGTGGTCAGTGGAGGAAAACAGATAATCAACAAGCAAGCAAACAAATTATTTCTCTGCTATCGAATCAATCTTGTAGGACCCTCAGTGCTCTCTCCAAGAAAGGGATTAATTTGCAAAGCTTGACCTTGACTTTCAAATACCTTTAATCTGACTTATTTATCTGCTTCAGTACTTTCCTGTGGAACACAACTCAAGGCAATTTAATCTTCTGCCTGGTCTATTAAATTTGCCTTTTAGAATGTCTATACTGTTTTATCATTTGTCTATAAAATCAATTTCCACATAATATTCACTATGCTCCCATAAAGACATTGTTCATATCATAATACTTCCCTGACTATAACATCCCAATGGCTGCTTATTAAAAGCAGGACAAAAGTCACACTATCCTGCTGGGACCTCCTCTTGTAGGGCCTTCCCTGGCTACCTTGTGATCCTGTCTCAGAGCACCATCCTCCTTCCTTCTCCTGTCTTGAACACCCAAGGCTCATCATTACCTTTCTGCCTGAGAGGCCATTCCCTGAGACCATTTCCTTTCAGGTTTCTTTCCATCTCCTGAGCCTAAGGTCAGCAGCCCTATTCTAAGATATTCCATTGTCTTATTAATGAAAAGTACTGAAATGGTAGAAGGCAGTGAGGTTGTTTCTATACCTTATAAACTGCCTGAAATTATTTGTCGACTTACTGTTTTCACAACTGAATGTAACATCTACAAGGAGCAATGCTTGTTTTCACTGCTGTAGGACCCGACCCATGTCTAGCACTCTATAAACATTTGTTGAATTAATGAATCAATAGCACCTACATCAATATGTTATTGATCTTGTATGATGTATCTTCTTTAAAGGTGTTTATGATCAAAAATCCCTGCTCACCAAGTTTTTGAACTTGCCTATTGCTAATTGGGTGAACCTCTCATTTGGGATTTACTTCAGGTACTCTTAAGTATTATATCTAAATGCATGAGGTCCCCATGTCTTGCCATTCCTATTCCATAGAATGATTTTGGGGACCATCATCAGGAAGTGTACTTTTGTGCCATGTTCATATAAAGACCTGTTTCCTAAGGCATATAAGCCCACATGACCTGCTGAAGAGATGGGTATTGTTCTGACGCTAAATGACGGCATTCCATTACTCCTCTGAGTTCAATTACTTCTAGAAGTTGTCTAAAGAGAAAAGAAAAATTCTAGGTGCCACAGGGAAGGCCTGGCAAAGTCATATCATCGGTTAGTTTATTGATTCAGAAAGTTATTGACATATTTCCATTTCCATAGAAGTCAATCTATTACTTTGTCATACTGACCATCCCAGTGATCTCTCTCTTGTCTTCCATCCTAGCTGCCTGTAGAATTCTTCATTATAAAACTTCTCCCTTTGACCTGGCATGGAGAATAAATGACATCCTGAATGAATGTGTACTGTTGACATGAGCAAGACCTCAATATCTCAGACTCATGGAAATACCAAGCGAGGTCTGGATTGGGCTCAGAGCAATGACAATGTTTTCCATGATTCATGTACAGATGTTGACAGTATGTGTAGATAGCATCCACTGCAATTTCCTCTTCCTGGATGACTGCAGCCTGAGACTGCTCCCCTACAGAGGCCCTGTATAGAGACTAGCTAGCCCAACTCCTCCTTCAGCTGTGTTTCTGGGCTGCTGGTGTGTCTCAATCAGATTGCATGGCCCATCCAATCCCAGCTTTTCTGTACATGTGTCTGTCATTTCTTCATTCCCCATAATTCCAGTCATGTAGTTTCCAAATCTGCACAGGTTATAGCAACCTGGCCAATTGATTTTCACAATACAGATTACATTTCCTAAAATCAACCCCTATATTAGCAATCATGAGAAAACTTTAGCTGATATCAATTGTATAATTGTCTAAACTCTATGCAATATGAGGCAAAATGGCAACTAGAGGTCAGAAAAAAATGCACACACATTTTGTTTGATATGAATTGTATTTTTATAAATATGACTCAATATTCCAAAATTAGAGTTTTGCATGAAAACTTTCATATTCAGATTGTGTGGAGAAATTATGTCAACCAGTGGTTCACATTTCCACATGGCAACATAAGTCTGGAAGAGAGGAGAATAAGCACGCTTTAAATGGGTCACACATTAATTTTGAAAGGCCCCTCTGATCTCAGAACATATGTTTAGTGCTTATGATCTGGTCCCCTGTGATCTTGTGTTTGAGACACTTGCACCACAGTAAACATAGTGCTAGCTGATGGGAAGTCATTGGAGGGACTCGCACGGGAGAATGACTCAATTTGAATTGTGTTTTAAATACTGTTCTGAATGTTTCATACATAAAAAGATGTACTAAGGATGGAAGAAAACAATATTTAGTGCCACTTATTATGAATTAAGTTGCACAAGGGTGCCTGACTGAAAATCTTAGTCTCATACTTGATCTGTAGCTATTTCCCTCTTCATGGTGAGCTCTGACCAGAATCACAGAAAGAAAATTGATCTACTTGATTTCATCAGTACTTTCCCACTGGTGCTTATGAAGAAGTCACATGTATTCTCTCACCTTTTCTGTTTATTCCCCTTCCCAGTTCTTCAGTTCTGCTGTATTACCTGGCCACAGCTTTTAACAGGGTTGATATAGTTCCTCTGCACTAGAGCTCACTACTGTCTCGGGTTCCTCTAGTCCAGATGTTGCAGGTGTCTTTTATTCTTTACTTAGTGAGATAACATAGTATTTTTGCAACCTGGAGCAATCTTGCCATTGATGGTCTGAGACATACAGATCTACAGCAATGTACGGGTGAGATGATCAGATAGTCAGGTGTTTTCTGCTTTACCTTGGTGCATTGGACTAATCTACTCTGAAACACATACACCACTTGATATGGGTCATCATTGTTTTCCACCTGGATGCTATAATCAATGCAGGAACACAACCAGTCCTTACAACACTTGTCTAGAGAGCTCCTTCTGGTTTCATTTAAGTTGCTGCTTAATGCACTCCTGATTTCTGCCAGGGAATTCCTTACATGTTTTAGTATCAAGTGTCTTTCCCAGCATGCATTTGTGTACTCTCTAAACAAAGGTCCTTCCAAAATTCTACTGCTTCAGTCTCATATGTAGGCAGTATCACAAAATCATTCACCCTGAATAAGGAGGGTTATTCTGTGGTATTATCCTGTATCTTAGGGCTAGAAATGCAGGCAGCCAGAATACTTAATAAGGCACCAAACTGCTATATAAGAAATACTACTTAATAATGATTAAAGCAATAGTAATTAAAGTGAAGTAAGTTATACCCATACATATGGAGCACGAATGCTCTCAACCAACTCATTTTTATTAAATATTAATTGCACATGCACAGTGCAGGAGGCATGAAGTTCTGAGAGAACACACCAAAGACATGGTTCCTACCCTTTGGGAACTTGTGATCTAAAGCAATTTAGATTTCAATTTGTGACAATATGCTCTAGCTGTGACTCTGTAGATAAAACAAAGACTCCAATTCAAAGCATCTCTGAGTTCCACTGCTCACTTTATTGCTCAAATTTCAAAACCTCTGCTTTCCTCTCTCTAGTTGAAGAGAATACTCTTCCTGTCCTTTGGGTATCAGTGAGGAGCTCACCTTTGTGCAACTTACACTGACCCTCCCAGCAGTGTGGACACCTTCATCCACACTCTGAAGAGAATTAGGTGTCTGTGATGCGTTTTATAGCACTGCTTTATCATTTTCTATGCTTGTCTTTTATGACTCTCAATTCTGAATTCTTGAGAATTTGAAGATGTTGTGTTAGCATCGTTTTCAGCTAAGTCTCCATCTTAAGACTCTGGAAATTGCATGGTCACTATTTAATGATTTAACATCTCCTCTGGGCTATTACTAAGCATATATATTTATTGACATAGGAGATTTCAGGCATATGATAAGCAAGTGCTGGTGTAATGGATAATGATTAATGCAACAGAAATATAAAAGATGTATCCTGACTCCAGTGTCCTGAAGAAGCTTCCTTGCCAATGTGACATGGATATGGGAATTAAAGGAAGTAAGACATGGGGGATGAATTAGAAGACTATCTATCGCCTAGAAATTGGATACTATACTCTCAAGGGATAGAGAATGGAAATCATTTTAGCTGTTGTCGACCTCTCATAATATGAAACTCATTCCATCTCTTTAGCTTTAAGTTAGAAAAGTGTTCTCCTTAAAAAAAATGGCTTCATATGGTTTATTAGTTTGTTCCATTCTTTTCCATTTTTCAAAATTGCATTTTAGTTTTCATTTTACCTCTGCAGAATTTTTATCTGTTAATTCTACCTTCTAATATTTACTTGAGGAAGTGGGTTCTAAGCATATCCAAACACACATTCCCCACTTGCAAAGACATCCAAAGTGATATGCTCTGGCAGCCTTCCCCCTACCTTGACTTTAGGCACCAGCACCATAGGGGCAATCAATAACCCTTTCCCTCCTCTGTGTGACCTTGGCTGTTGGAAATTATCAGTGCAGACTTGTCCCAACTGCTGGGGCATGTAGCTTTTCGGTGTCTTTCCAGCTTCCATATTATATTTTAATCTACATATTTCATTTTTGCCCCTTTTCTCATTAGCTGAAACCTTAACTCTGTGAAAAATTGCTATAAATAGACAACTTCTTTAGTTCTGTTATACTGTATAGAATATTCTGCATTGAGTCCAGAATGCTTTATATTTCTAGTGACCATTTTTGTCAAAACCAATGAACACATAAAATTAAAAAGGAGATGAATTAGATCCAATTTCGGACAAAGATTCTTGTTCAAGAATCTTTCAAGAAACAATATTAGAGTGAGGAATCTACTCCGAAGTCATGCATTCCCTAAAGCGTCTCTGTCTTCTCTGTGCCATCTAATTATGTTGACTAACAACACAATCTCAAACTGAATGTGGGGGTCGCCAAGATTTCGGCAACAGGGAAGTGTTCTGAAGATGCGAAAACAGAACAGTTAATTCAAAAATTAAACGCATAATGAAATCTGAGGTATGTCTGCCAGAGCATTCCTGTGTTGTATCACACAAACTCACTTTAGCCTTTGTCTTAAAAAAACACATATGAAATTTGTACGACACATATTGTCACATCATGCAATATCAACTAACACTGCCTGAAACACTTCAGCCCAGACTATGCTGTTCTAAATTATAGTGTTTATTTCTTTTAACTGCATATACGAAGCTTTGGTTCAGTTGTGGAAAACAAAGACTTTCAATATTTCCTACAGTCATGCCTTAGAATGAAAGCATCAAATTAGTATATTCCTTGGCAGTGTTTAAATTAAAAATTGATCTTTGAGCTCCCTACTGAATTTCATTAAAAATAAGTGAATTTTGACTTGGGATTAGGTCAGGATGTCCAAGCACATCTGAAATGGCTCTAAAAGTACTTCTGCTATTTTGTACTATGTATTTATGTAAAGTAGAATTCTCAGCATTGATAATTATGAAATCTCTATATTGATCAACTTTGAAAAGTTCTCTGTGTCCTGCAGTGACAAATAGTCAACCCAGATTTAAATCTTTCTATAAAAACAAATAAGCACTGTTATCACGTGAGTCTGGAATTTTTCTTTGTTCTTCAAAACAATGGTAAAATTGCATCTATCAAAGTATTGTTTTAAAATAGGCTTCTTTCTGATTTATTATTCAAAACTGTTTGACTTCTGTGTTTATTTTATATGCCTAAATATGCAGAGCAGCATAAAGTTTGGGGAGATGAAGCAGGTCATAAGTGAAAAAGGTTAAGAAGCCCTGTACCAGACCATGCATATTGCAAACCCAATGTAAGGCTATTCGTGAGACAATACCTTCCAGTTTCTAAGAGAAAGCATATATTCTGTTTTGTTTAGTCCAGTGCCTCAGGACTTAAGGCTCAGATTACAGATGTTTTTCATAAGGAAGGCAAGAATTATTTGTGTCTGTCTTCATAGACTTACACATTCCACTGACAACATTTTAAATTTTCTATGTGAGACTAATTACAGACTACCTCACAACAAGGGCGATATCCACTTTATCATTTTAAAAAGTCAAAGGTTTTTATTAGCTTACGCTAATTACACAAAATATGATTTCATATGGACATTTTCATAGATGTACATAATATACTTTGATCATATTCATATCATGTTTGCACTGAGAAAGTCAAAGTTCCAAACAGTTAAGGGATGTGATTTCGGCAACAGGCAATGTGAGTCCTCTCCAGTTTTGGCCAGTCTTGTGCAGAATATGCACTGCTAGACAAAAGGAGCCTATGTTCTCTGAGGGCTTTGAGAATGAACTTCCCTGTTGGCCAGGCCATGGTTGAGGTTTCACACGTTGTTCCATCTTGCCTTGAAAATGGTTGTGAGTAAAGCTCTTTCCAAACTATTCCTGTAATAATTTCCGTCCTGAATCCCAGAAAAATTGAGAACACGGGGTGGGGCTCTGTTGCTCCGGCAAACCTCTCGGCTTGTTGCTATTTACTTAATGATTAATCCTTCAGCACCGCTTCATTAAATGGAAGGGTAATATTTTCCTTCTGTCTGGACTGGACAGGCTCCCAGCTCAGTCAGGTACCTTCAGGCCACGGAGATGACAACATAGAATATACTTTTTATGTTAGCTTTTGGAAACTGAACTCAGGTTGGGGAGGGGTGGGAATGAAGGATTCTCCAAGCAATGGATTTCCTTCAGTTTTTCAGCTCTAGGGTCAAGTGGAGGACTTAGCAAAAACATTTAAAGATTTTAGGTCGGAGAAAAATGAGAGAACACAGAGAATCAACACTAGACATTTGTGACTGTTCCCCTTAGATACCTTAGAATGCTGTACAATCAAACCTCCATTACTGCTACTTTTGTTATTGTGGAATTTGAAAGATATTTATTTTAAGGTGATAGTTATGGGTGTTGTTGCCAGTATCTATAGTATGGTTGCATTTGTTATAAATGTTTCAATCAAAAATGAAACCCAAACCTTCCATTGTAACTTAAGATTTAATTGAATTCTGATTGGAAGGTGGAAGGCCACAGAAAACAAACAAACGACAGACAAACTCCTGATATCTCAGGCGGTTTGGAACCCTTGCAAACACGGGGAAAGGACGCTGAGAGAAAAGCTTTCCCAGTACAGCACATGAGCATTGCAGTGTGTGTTGTTTCCCACCTACTGCAAGAGTGGGAAATTTGAAATGACCCCGTTGTTGCCATACGTATGTATTTTAAGAACGGAGGTTTTAATGATGTGGTGGGCGGTGGCATGACAGGTTTGTTTGAATATTGTGTCACTGTGGCCTTTCTATGGTCTCTGGTAGCCGTTACTTTGACAAACATGGGAGCCGTTAAGAATTAAAAAAATTCAGCTGGGTGGTGGTGGCGCATGCCTGTAATCCCAGCACTTGGGAGGCAGAGCCAGGAGGATCTCTGTGAGTTCGAGGCCAGCCTGGTCTACAGAGCGAGATCCAGGACAGGTACCAAAACTACACAGAGAAACCTTGTCTCGAAACAAAACAAAACAAAACCAAACAAAAAATCAGAAAAAAAAGAATTAAAAAATTCAAATTCCCATTTTCCTTTAAAATATTTATTTACTTAAGTATGTGTGCTGTGGGATGTCCTGTATGTTGTGAATAAATAAAATGCTGGCCAGCAGCCAGGTAGGAAGCATAGGATAGGCAGAACAAACAGAGAAGAGAGGCTGGGAGAGGGAAGCAGCCTCCCGTCCAGGGAGCATCCTGTAAAGGCAGCAGGTAAATTCATGGAACACGTGGCAACATATAGAATAACAGAAATGGGCTGAGTATAAGAGTAAGAGCTAGACAATGATAGGCTTGAGCTAATGGCAGAGCAGTTTAAATAATGTAAGTGTCTATATGTTTATTTTATAAGTGGGCTACGGGACTGCCGGGGTTTGGTAGGACCCGGAGGGAAAAACTTGAGCTACATATGTATGTATATATATGTATGTATGCATACATGTATGTATGTATGCATGAACGTATGAGTTTATGTGTGCCATCTGTATAGGTGCCTGTGGAGGCCAGAGGACAAGGATCCCTTGGAATTTGAGTTAGAGGTTGTTGTGAGCCACCTAATGTGAGTTCTGGGAACCAAACCTGAGTTCTCCTCAAGAGCAGCAAACAATCCTAATGGCTAAGGCATCTCTCCAACCCCACCTTTTCCTTTCATATCTTGTTGATTGAAGCCAAGTAGTAAAGTTTCCAAAGGACTTCTATGAAGTCAAAGTTTAAACTCAACCCCAGACATATACCACCAAAGAAATCCATCTGTGGAGCCATGTTTTGCAAAACTATCCAATCTACAATGGAAGAGACCAATCTTGTTACTTTGGTTCGAGTGTGTATACCATCAGAATGGAGATGGTTGTTAAGGAATGAGTCATCAAACTTGATACAGCATCCTTCTTACCAACATCCACTCTCCAAAGAAACCCTGTCTATAGTACCCTGTACCTCTCTTTGATGGAACTCTTATAACCCTTGTCATACTCTGCTTCTCTATCCCAACTTCATATGTGTTGGCATTGTTTACTTGAGAAATAAACATATGGCAATAAAATGTTGTGTCTAAAAAAATTTGTGTTGCCTGCTGTTCCAGCACCAAAATCATGTGTATTGTCATTGTCCAAAGTTCTTTGTGACTTCCTGATTCTGTTGAGGTCTGTGTCATTAAGACAGTGTTTAGGATTCCAGCTGTAGTCACTGAGAACTTGTTTTGTTCCCAAGATTTTCAAGTGATTGTGTAATGTGTCCAGACACAGAAAGACACAGAGAACCTTATCCTGTGCTTGGGGATGTTTGTAAGAAGCGATGTATTCTGTACACTTTTCCTAACCTCACAGAAGTATTAGTTGTACTCTTCTTCAAGGAATTAATACATTTTAAAAAGAAAGTTACCCATTATTACAGTTGGCCAGTATTTCTCTTGCTAGCCCTTGGATTTACTTAACAGGGTGAGACTGAGTCTATTTTAATGAAGATGAGAATAAACACCTTTAAGGAAATAATGAAATATACTAATTGGTTTGCTTTCAACATCCTTAGCTACATGATATTCCACATAGTACCCCCATGCCATGCACTGTATGTGTTAGTTATGTTGGTAGGCAATGCATTGACAACTTTTGTTTTCTTCTGTGGAACCTCCATTCACAGAGGCTGTCACAGGGCAGAATGGAAATGATGGGAAGAATTTGCTAAGTGACTTAAAACTCTGTTATTTATAAAATGGGGTTTAGGAATTCTTTCTTGAACAGCAGGATTATTATTAAAAGGAAATGAAATAGGTGGATGCCAAAGCTCCCTAAGAGGTTTTTTTTTTTTCTAACTCATAAGGCATTGTTTTCAGATCTTAGTAGCCACTCCCCTAAGGAATGGGTGATGGCTTTTGTCTCATGATGCACAGACATTTGGAACTGACTCCAGGGCTAGGAGGTACATTGAGTCCAACTTGTGGGATAGGCATGAAAGAAAGAGAAATGGAGGGAAAAATAAATGCTTTCTTTCAAACAGTCTATGGCCTGTTTGTTTTGACAGAGATCCTTGGCATGGTTCGCTGATGGGATGGGAAAAATCAGACAGCCCTCAACTGTACTTAGGGCTTTTAAAAATCCATATTTTTATTAATTATTTGG
Organism: Peromyscus nudipes; assembly: GCA_902168325.1. Lineage (NCBI taxonomy): Eukaryota > Metazoa > Chordata > Mammalia > Rodentia > Cricetidae > Peromyscus > Peromyscus nudipes. The sequence goes on from CABHPH010116029.1 coordinate 19,687, forward strand.
GAATTTATATACTCAATTCCTTCCACAACTACTCTTACCTTCTTTGACTCATATCCTCTTTTCCCCCACAAATAACCTATTGAGTATAATTCGTGTTGCCCATATACTCCTAGATGTGGGGCCATCCTCTGTAGCCTGGATGACCCACCAGTATCCATACTCTCAATGAAAACCAATTCTTTCATTCATGGAGGCTATCAGCTGCTCATAGTGTCCACAGTTAGGGGTGGGTGACCGTGACCCCCTTTCTGCACCATGCTAAATGTTGACTTGCTTGATTTTTGTACAGGTCTTGCATACACAGGCAACGACAGCTGCTGTGAGTTCTTACATGTACAGAAGACAATGTTTTGGTCTCATTGTCCTTTACCTGTGATTCCTAAAGTCTTTCTACCCTCTTTTCCATGATGGTTTCTGGACCTCAGGGAGGGCCTGATACAGATATCCCATTTGTGGTTGAGCAATCCATTGATACTTAATTCTCTGCACTTTGACAATTTGTGAATTTTTGTTGTCAACTACTGTACAGCAAATCTTTTCTGGTGGGGTCTGAGGGATGCATTAATCTATGGATATAGAGATATAAATTTAGAGGCCAGTTTGATACTAAGCCCACTTAGAAGAATAATAGTAGTAGATTCACCTCTAGGGCCTATGAGCTCCCAACCCTGGGTTCTTGGCTAGATATACAGTAATATGCTTGTGTTTCTTTCTGTGGCATAGGCCTTAAATCCAGTCAGAAAGCAGCTGGTTAGCTCTATAACACTCAAGTTGCTAGTGTATTCATAGGCAGTGCTTTACCAAACATCCTGAATGTTAGTTTTCTTGCCCCTCGCATGCCCCCTCCTCTGCCTTAACCTCCCATTCCATTCCCTTCTTACAATTTTCTCTCCAGTATTTCCCCTTCTCCCTTTATACCATTTTTTTAGCAATATGCCCTTAAGGTCTTTCTACTTCTTCCCCACCAATAGTTCCTTTCTAGTTTCTTGGATGCTACATATACTTCAAATTAAACATGCAAATCTAAAGATTCAAAATTATGATCCACATATGAGAGAGAACATGTGATGTTAATCTTTCTGAGTCTGAGTGTAATGTTTTCCAGCCCCATATATTTATCTATAAATTTAATAATCTTTATACTTACAGCTGAGTAAAATTCTGTTGTATATAGGTTCTACAATTTCATTAGTCATCCTCAGTCAATGGATATCTGGGCTGTTTCCATATACTAGTTACTGTGAATAGAACAGCTATAGATGAGCATATGTCTCCGGGGTTGGAAATATAGTCCTCTGGGTATATGCCAGAAGTGGTATAGTTGGGTCATAGGGCAGCTTTATTTCTAGTTCTTTTGAGGCACCATCACACTGATTTCCATGGCTGCTGCACCAGTTTGCACTCCCACCAACAATGCATGATGGTTCTTCATTATCTTATCTTCTCCGGAATTTATTATCCTTAGATTTTTTATGTTCAGTCTCCATTTTAATCAGGAAATGAAAATGAAAATTTTTACTGAAAGTATTTTTTCTCATAATATATTATGATCATGGTTTCAATCCCACATCTCCTCCCAGATTATTCCTAACCTCTCCACCCATCCATTTCCTGTCTTTTTTCTGTATCTCTGCAGAAAACAAATAGGTAACTTTAAAAATGAGCCAGAATAAAACAAAGCAAGCAGACGAACAAAGAGAAAAGAAAAAGCATAAGAAACACACACAGATATATACACTTGGTAAAAACACAAGATCAGAAACCATGATATATAAGTGAAAGATCAATACAGTTTAAAAAAATAAAAGCCCAAAGCATTGGGACAAAAACAATTTCCCAGAGTATCATTGGTTTCTTTTTCTGTTGGCCATTGCTGCTGGGCCTGGTACATGATGCCTTCTCTTAAGTGTGATTTGTATACAAGTGAGATTGCATTAGAGATAACTAAGTTTTTCTTTGTGAGTTTGGGTTAGGGATGGGGATTCATATGTGCTTCCCCTCTCAGTGCTGGGACCCCATCTGGCTTGGATCTGTGCAGGCCCCATGCACACTGGCACGGTCTCTGTGAGTTTGTATGGGCATCAGTCCTGTTGTGTCTGAAAGGCACTATTTCCTTGGAGTCATTCATTCCTCTGGCTCTTACAGTCTTTCTGCCTCCTCTTCCACATAGGTCCCCGACCCTTGAAAGGAAGGGTTTGACAAAGACATCCAGTGTAGGACTGGGTGGTCCAAGGTCTTTCATTCTTGGCGCATTGTTTAGTTTTCTTAATCTTAGCCATTCTGACTGGGGTAAAATGAAATGTCAAAGTAGTTTTCATTTGTGTTTACCTGCAGGTTATGGATGGTTAGCACTTTAAAGTATTTCTCAGCCATTTGTATTTCTCCTTTGGGAAAATGTTCAGTTCTATATCCTACTCTTAACTGGGGTGTTTGTTTTATTGGTGTTTTGCTTTTTTTTCAGTTCTTGTATGTTCTAGAAACTAATCCTCTGTCAGATGGATAGCTGTCAAAGATTTTTTCCAGTATGTAGGCTGCCTCTGTATTTAACAGTTTCGTTTGTGATATAGAAGCTTTTTAATGTCATGAAATCACACCTGTTGATTTTTTGCTCTGTTTCCTTGGCAGCCAGCGTCCTCTTCAGAAAATCCTCACCCTAAGCTACGTCCTGAAGTGTACACTCTACTCATTCTTCCAGAAGTCTCAGCGTTTCCAGGGTAATGTTCAGTTCTTGGGTCCACTGCAATTGCTTGTTCAGGGTAAGAGAGAAGAATCAAGCTTCATTCCTCTGCATATAGATAACCCATTGTCCCAACACTGTTTACTTAAGAGGTTGTCTTCCCTCTAATGTATGTTTTGTTTTTTGAATATTTGTCAAAAATCAGGTGGATACAGGTGCGTGAACTCATATTTGGGTCCCCATCAAGGTTTTCATTGATGAATGTGTCTGGTTTTGTGGCAGTGCCATGTTGGTTCTACTACTGTGGCTCTATAGTATAATTGGAATCCATGAATGATGCTACTGGTAGCATTGTCTCAGTATTGATCTTGCCAATCCACGTGTATAGGAGGTCTCTCCCTCTTTTGGTGTCTTCTATTTCTTTTCTTGGTCTTTCAAAGTTTTCATGGGATAGACATTTTACTTCTTTGGTTTTATTACTTCCTCGAGTTTAACCCAAGATGCTTTGTTTTGTTTTTCTATCGTAAATGAGATTGTTTTCCTGATTACTCTCTCAGTCTGGGTCTGTCTCTCTTTGGTACATAGGAATGCTACTGATTTTAACAGATTAATTTTGTAATCTGCTACTCTGCTGAAAGTGTTTATCAGTTGTAGGGGTTTCTTGTTGGGATATTTGGAATCTGCCTTGTATAGAATGTCATCTGCAAATCAGAATGTTCTGGCTTTGTCCTATTTTTATCTATTTTATTTCCTTCTCTTGTCTTGAACTCTAGTTAAGACTCCAATAACTATATTGAATTGCACTGGAAAACTGGACGCAATTGCCTTATTCCTAACCTGAGTAGTAATGCTTTTAGTTTTTCTCCATTTACTATGATGTTGGCTATAGGCTTGTTATCTAGGCTTAACTGAGTTGACACACGCTTCCTTCATCCTTAGTTTCTTCAGAACTTTTATTATGAAAGATGCTGGATTTTGTCAAAGGTCTTTTCTGCATCAATTGAATGAATAATGTGGTTTCTGTTCTTGAGTTCATTTATGTGGTGAATTAGAATTACTGATTTATACACATTGAGCAATCTCCAGGATGAAGCCAACTTGATCGTGGTGAATGATTTTTTGGGAGGTGTTCCTGAATATGGCTTGCAAGTATTCTAAGAAATTTTACACCTATGTTCATCTGGGAGATTGGTCTATAATTCTCTTTTTCTGTTGTTTCTATTACCACTTTGATATTAGAGTAATACTGGCCTCACAAAAATAGTTTGGAAGTATTCTTTCCTTCCTTTTAAATTTTGTGAAACAATTTGAGCAATGTTACTATTGTTAGTTTTTCTTTGAAGATCTTGGAGAACCATGTGCTTAATCCAATAGACAATGGGCATTTTTTAGTTGGAAGATTTTAAATTATTGCTTCTGTATCATTTATATATGTCTATTTAAATTACTTAAATCATCTAGGCTTAATTTTGGTAGGCCACATGCATCTAGAAATTTGTCCATTTCTTTTAAATTTTCCAATTCATCAGAATAAAAAAATTTAAAGTTATGTTCATAATTCTCTGAATTTTCTCAGTGTCTGAAGTCCCTTTTCTTCATTTCTCCCCTTATCCTTGCTGTTTCCTCCTGCTATCTACTGCACTCACTTGGGATTGGCTTGTTCTAATTTTTCAACTCCTCAAAGTTCATCATCAAGCTTTTTTTTTTTTAAATTTAAGATCCCTCTGATTTTTTTTTCATGTAAGCACTTAGGGATATAAACTTCATCCTTAGGTCTGCCTTCAATATATACCATAAATTTGGATATGTTTTGTTTTCATTTTTATTTAGTTCTAGGAATTAAAAAAATCCTCTTGATTTCTTCAAGGAAGTATTCACTACCTACTAATGTATTGTTTATTTTATTTTATTTTATTTTATTTTATTTTTTATTTATTTTTTTTTTTTTTTGGTATATCGAGACACCGTTTCTCTGTGTAGCTTTGCGCCTTTCCTGGAGCTCACTTGGTAGTAATGTATTGTTTAAACATTACTGAACTTGGATAGTTTCTGTAGTTTCTTTTGCTATTAATTTCTAGCTTTATCCCTTTGTGATCTGAGTGAATATAGGATCATACTAGTCACTTTTTGTTACTATGATAAAATACCACAACCAGAAGCAACTTATGGAAGAAATAGTTGATTTGGCTTTTGATTCCAGCAGGAGAATACGTAATGATGGGAGGGGGCCATGAAAGCAGGCTAGCAGAGCAGGAAGCTGAGAGGTCACATCTTCAAAATACAAAGCAGAGCTATGGTGAATTAAAAGTGGGTTCCAAGGACCAAATGTTCAAATACATGAGCCTATTTGGGACATTTCTCATAAAACCAACACAAGGGTGTTGTTCCAGTTTTGTGGAGACTTTTTTTGTGTTAATATGTGCTCTCTTTCAGAGAAGCTTCTGTGATGGGCTCAGAAGAATGTGCATTTTTTGGTGTTTGGGTTGAATGTCCTGTAGATTTTGTTAGGTTCATTTGGTTTGACTGATGATGTTAGTTAATTCCAATGTGCCTTTATCCATTTTTTTTCCAAAGGTAGTCTGTCTCATGGTGAGACTAAGATATTAATGTCCTGGTTAATTGCTATTTTAAATATATTAGTGTTTGTTTTTATAAAATAAGATGAGTCTATAGTTAGTGTGTGTACATTAAGAATTACAATTTCCTCTTGTTGGATGGTTACTTTGATCAATAGGAAGTAACCCTCTTTATCTGTTCAGACAAGAATTGCTTTGAAGTCAATTTTTTTCAGATATTACAACAGTAACACTTGTTCATTTCCTGCTTCCATTTGCTTGGAACATTTTTCTTCATCTTTCCACTATAAGACGATAGTTATCTTAGGTGGTAAGGTATGTTCCTTAGAGGGAGTGAAAAGGATTTGCTTTCTAATACAATCTGTTGGTTTGTGTCTTTTGATAGGGGAAGTGAGACTTGCTATTCAGAGGTATGCCTGAAAGGTGTGCATCACTCCATGTCTTTTTAAACTTTGTGGTGTTTAGTAATTTCTCAGTCTTATTTTGTTTAATAGATAACATACCATCATTTATTTTTCCTTCCTGTACTCTCTTTAGTTGGTTTATGGCTTTCTTTAGACAAAAATATTCCTTCTGTTATCTTCTGTAGGGCTGGATTGGTGATCACGAATTTTTTAAAGCTACTTTTATCATTGGATGCTTTTCTTTTGCTATCAATCATGATCCATATCTTTGCTGGGTATAGAAATTGGCATCTTTCTGATGTAGAGACACATCAATCGAAATTTCCTTGATTGTCTGGTTTAGATTGAAAACTAAGCAGCTATTCCAGTGGACCTGTCTTTGTATGTGACCTGTTCATTCTCTTTTGCTGCTTTCAATGGAGTTTCTTTGCTCTGTACATTTAGTGTTTAACTGTAGTGTGGCGAGGAGGGTTTCTTTCCTGATCCAGTTTGTTCTACCTCTTTACGAGAGTCTATTTTCATATCACAGATTGACTTCATTACTTCATTCTGCTGTTGTTTTGAGTTCTCTTGGAAATGGAGTCCCCTTTGAATAGTCTTACCATTTGTGAAAATCATGCTGTTGAATTCTGTACCAGGATTGGTGTCTAAGTCATTTTGAAAAGTCTTCCTTTCTCTTTCCCCACCTATTTCTCTTATTGTTACCGCTTCCAAAGCCCAGAATATAGGGTCAGCAATTTCTGGAGGAGAAAAATTGTCTTGATTTTCCATGTTACTTTTGTCTTAGTGCTGGGACATGCAGATCTTGGGTTTTATTGTTAACACTCAACATCATTCTTGTCCTTTTAATTCAGGTTGCCTCGGGATGTATTTTCAGTGTTCAGAGGAACTAGGTTTCAGTCTTGTTGTGGTGATGATTTTGTCTGTTAGTCTGCTGTTCCACATATCAGGTTCTATCTCCAGTTAACCCTGTGGGTTGGATGCTGTCTGTACAACAGTCACTCTTCAGTAGTTAACTCACTTTGATAATATAGTCATTGGAAACTACAAATCAGGTATTTTTAACTATAGAGTCGTTTAGGAGGTAAAGGGTCCAACAGTGCTGTGTATACTAATGTGTTAGTGTGAGTGGAAAAGAAAAGAAGAGGTGAGCAGTCAGAGTGAGCCTAGTGCTAAGTGTAAAGTCGTTAGGTAGGATGGAACAGAGAGGGACACACATAGGAGCAGAAATTGAGGCAAAGGGATAGAGTTGGATGAATACATGGGAGTTTGGGTTACTGGTACACTAAAACAAAGTGGTAAAGACAAACTACCGCATATCATAAAGCCGGTCAGTGCCTGGGCTTTGGGAGTTGTAACGATAAGAGGAATAAGTATGTTAAAAGAGAAAGAAAGAGGATAAAGGAAAAAAGAAAAGACAGAGACAGAGAGAGACAGAGACAGAGAGAGAGAGAATGAGACTAGTGAAGAGTAGCAGAAAGTAGGGGACAAACTAACACTTTTGGCCAGCTGCACTGCTACCCTGTCCTGTATACATGAGAATTCAGTGGCAGTTAAGGAACAGCTGTAGTGGAGAAGGAGAACAGGGTGGAAATAGAGGAAATCTGGACCATTGGCCTGAATGTCACTTCCATCTCTTGGTATGTACATTGCTTTGTTCCTTGACCCTGGTCCAGTCTGTACTCTGTTGATTTTTACTTGTCTTTTCTTCACTTGTTGCTTCCAGCTCCTCTTGTCTGTGATGTCACTTGGCCCTGTTCTGTGGGCTGTGGGT
>CABHPH010116032.1:0-5000 GCA_902168325.1 Peromyscus nudipes
TTGCTGGCACTGACGTCAAGTCCTAAGATTTGGTACTGTCCTCTAATTATCGAAGATGTTACCACTGGGATAACTAGGTGAAGGGAACACAAGACATTTCAGTAGTATTTTTGTTAACTTCTTGTGAATTTATAATTTCAAATATTAAGCTTAAAGAAAAATTCCATATACACAGAGAGGTGTAATGAAATAAACACCATACTTAAAATAAAACCTAAAACTGAGAGGGTCATGAAATCACACATTTATAAGCTAGCACTTGACAACCTAAGGCAGGAGGCCAGCCTGGGCTACCACAGAGAGATCCAGACTAGAAAAAAAAAATAAAAAATAACAATCATATTGAAGTATTTGTAGGCATTTGGAAACTGATAATTAAACTAACTTCAATAGTGTCCTGTGTATAATTGAGAAGTATTCTACATAATGAGAAGTGATTAGTGAATCCTTATAGGATTCACTTCAAATCATTTCATTTGGATATAGAATATGGAATATATTGAATAACCTCAAGAATTCTGACAAAAGATTGTTCTTTATGTGCCCTATCTGTTTCATCAGTAATACTGCCTCAGGAATTTTCATATAGTATGTCATACTAACCATTTGTGGCCCATCTTCTCCATCATCATTGTAAATAGGGAAGTAATAGTTATCTGAATGTTCTTCAGATGCTCCAGGACCTTCTGCAGATGGTGGCATCTGAGTCCAAGCTAGAAGAAAAAGAACAAGTGTAGCAGTTACCCAAAGGATCTGGTTCTCCACCACAGGAGAAGCAAACTCACTGTTACAGTCAAAGCTATGACCTTTAGTGGATCAACACTATGGCCTATCTCCACTAATAAAATTGCACTTAGGTTGCACTATTTTTGCATTTGACATTTCAGAAAGGACTCGGACTATAATATACTTCTTTGAAATTTCACAGTGGTTGGAAGTTGGGGTTGATGGGCATTATTAAAAGTAATGTTAAGCCAGGTGGCACAGGCCTTTAATCCCAGCACTCAGGAGGCAGAGGCAGGTGGATCCCAATGAGTTTGAAACCAGCCTTGTCTACAGAGAGAGAGTTCCATGATAGCCAGAACTACACAAAGGGAAACCTTGTCTCAAAAAACAAAAAATGTAATGTTTAAACATTTTCAGAATATATTATCTTTCTTACCTCTACCCACAAAAAACGGTTCTGAATGTTCTTTCTATAATATTTGTATTTCTCCCACTCAAATAGTACTTGTTGGATTCTGCCTGGTGTTGCTATTATTTTGTCTTGGGTTGTCTTAGTAGGCAGAGATCATGCATTATATATCCCATGCCTTATAAGAGCCTGCATGTAGCCAGGTGTGGTAGTGCACACCTTTGATGCCAGCATTCAGAAGGCAGAGGCTGGTAGATCCCTACAAGTCCAAGGCTAGCCTGCTCTAAACAGTAGGTTCTAGGCCAGCCAGTGCTACATAGTAAGACTATATGTCCCCCTGCCACAACAATGAGATAGTAGGTAGGAGAATGTGATTTCTTTTTTTCTTTCATTCTTCCTTTTTTTAGAATTGAACTGATTTAGATGAAATAATCTGTGTTTAGTTTTAATTGTTAACTTGACACAACCTAGAATCACACAGGAAGACAGTTTCAGTGAGGGGTTGGCTAGACCATGGTGGCCTGTGGGCAAGTCTGTTGGGGGTTACTGTAATTGATGTGGTAAGAACTAGCCAGAAAATAGGCAGCATCATTTCTTGGTTTGGAACCCTGGACTTTATAAGCATAAAGAAATCTATCTAAGCAAACTATTCATGCAAGCAAGCAGCATGAATGGATTTATTTCTCTTTGCTTCCTGACTGTGGATGTGATTGACTAGCTGCTTCAAGCTCCTACAACTGTGACTTCCCTGCAATGATGGACTGTGACTGGGAATTGTAAACTGTAATAAACAGCCCCCCACCCCAAATTGTTTTTGTCAGAGCATATCAACACAGCAACAGAAAAGAAAAAAACCAGGAGAAAATCCAAGTCACAAACTTACAGACTCCCTTCTTGGCCATAGTAAACTGTTCATGTCAACCTTCTCTGATGTCAAATGAAGGCATTGATACTAGGCTCTCGCTTTGTTGCTGGGGTTGGGAGTCACAACATAAAGATCTGAAGGAACTAACCTCTAAATGGATAACTAAAAACTGAACACTGTCAGCATTACTTGTTCCTACTCAACTAGTAGGATTAAGGACTGTTATATTAAGTCCTGAGACTTTGGCATTTCTCAGGGAGTCTATGCTATTGTTCCCAAAGTTATTTAGGAAACCTTGTACTCTTGTATAGCACCTTATACCTCCCTATTATGACACTTATCATATTTCACTTTAATTGCTTACTGGATTATCTACCTTCCTAGCATTGTAAAGATGGTAGCTCTGCGTATTTTAATTATACTTCAGATGCAACTCTCCAAAATTCCTGATCATGTTAACATTTGGTGAATCAAATGTATTGCGTACAATCATTTCAAACAGCACAAATCTCATAAGAAAATAAATTTCCAGCTCGAGTCACAAAACCAATGGCAAAGAAACAGTATACCCATTGAAGTCAATATCTGTGTTGTATTCACTCCTGTGTCCTTTATTGCAAGAGTTCTCAAACTTGAGCATGGATGAGCATTATATAGAAAGTTGGCCAAAAGTCAAGTAGCTAGGTCTCATACCCAGTTTCTGCTTCAGAAGATCTGAGGCAGAGAGAGCCAAAAAAATTGTCTTCTATAAAACAAGTTCCCAGGCGGTATTAATGTTACTGGTCCAGGGCCCACACTTTGACAAATAGTGCTCTGTAGTGTCCACCAGAGTGGTTTTCATGTGCAAGAAATGAAAGCCTTCTAAAACAGGTTGACTTTCTTTTCTTTATACAAAAATAACACATGACTGAATTCTTTCCAAATTAGCAACAAGGGTTAAAAGTCACATAGTTAAGAATCTTTTCATCAGATAACCAAGACACATACCTGAGGAATTTGCTTCTGTCTGAACTGGCACAACTGCCTCCCTGACCGCCACCACACCACTGGCTTGTTCCACCTCTGTTCCTGCCTCTGCTTCTGCTTCCACAGCATTTACAAGAGCTTCCTCTTGCTTTCTGAAAAAAAAACCACATATAAAACAGGTGAGCTTTTGCATAGTCTAAGAATATTGAAAAATTGAAATTCTCTATCTTAATACTATGTGTTAACAGTAAGCTGAAAATCCATTCCAATAGCTGACGTGCCCTTATTTAAGTCTGTAGAATAGTTGATAATATAAAACAGCTTCAAGAGCTTAAGTCCTAAGATTCAAGTCAGTATACTTCTTTTATGCAAAGATTATACTGTTCCCTTCTAGACCCAAGACAGGTATGTGTACAATCTGTGTTGTTCTGAAGACTTTTCATCTTAATATGTCAGGTAATGTATGTATAAATATGTAGGTAAAATTTTAACCTGATTCATGCTGTTAAGTTTGTACCAACTACTGTTTCAGAAACTACTGCATACAACAAAGTCTTCACTTCTATGTTTGAATGTCATGAACCCTGTCAGAAAAAGACCTTCAAAGTAGCTTGGTTCTCCTAAAGATCCTGATGAAAATCATGTGCTGTCTCAGATTTTAGAGACCTTTTGGAGATATGTGTGACAAAGAAAGAAAAGCAATCTATCTAGTAGGTCCTTCTGTGCTCCCTGTACCTTGCAGCTACTGTAGCTCAGTGAACTCTGTAGCTTTGGAAAGTCTCTGTGAACATTCGGATGCAGACAGTGCAGCTTTTGAGATTATTAGAGGCAGAACATCAAGATCAGCGTCCTAACAGCAGTGCTGAGCTACCATGCCCAACTGCCACCATCCAGAAGGACTTTAGCCTCACTTCAATTCATAGATCCACGTCTTAACTATGCACACTGCGAGCCACTCCTTCATCCTCTGTTCTCATACTGCTTCTCCAGACAGACTGAAGGTCAGCAAAAGCACCCCAAAGAGAAAGCCATGAGTGAGAACTACTGTGTTTACCCTCAGTCTGAGTGCAACTCTTCCCATGATCAAATGGAAAGTTTTAAAAACAGCCTTGCAATTTATAGGGACTATTAGTCACTATGTAACTCCAACATATGGCTTAGACCTGAGAAAATAGTGTGTTTATGTTATCTGATGAGGTATTGCTATCACAGAAGGCTGGTTGTTGTCTGAGATGTTCTAATTACATTGTTTGGTATTTCTAGGGGCTAAAGAGATTGCTCGTGGTTAGAAGCAATTGTGGCCCTTATAGAGGACCCAAGTTCAGTTCCCAGCACCCACACAGTGGCTAGGAACGGTCTATAATTCAAGTTACAGGGGATCTAACACCCTCTTTTGACCTCCATGAACCAGGCAAACATGTGGTGCACATATGCACATGTAGGTAAAATTTTCATACACATAAAGAGAAATAAATACATCAAAAATTTAAAGAATTATGTTTCTGAATTAAATGATCACTTACTCAGCTTTCTGCTGCTGAGGAGAAAGTTGATCCCATTCTCTTGACTGATCCTGCTGTTTTTTAGCTGAACAATTAAACAAAGCTTATGAGTCATTTTGAAGGTATGTTTCTTACTTCTATGAAGGACAATCCTTTCCAATACACCACAGAGAGAGACAGACACACACACACACACACACACACACACACACACACACACACACACACACACCCTTTTCAGGGATTTAAACTGACCAGGAAGGTCAGTCTAAAGATAAAATCTGTATAGTTTAAACTGTGTATTACTTTATTCAAAGAGTACAAGCTAGGGCCTGGGGTGCCGTGGCACTCAGTGGGCCAAGCAGTTTCTGCACAAGAATGAAGACCTGCATTTGAATCTCTAAAACTGACAAAAAAATAAAAATAAAAATAAAAACTGGGCTCAGTAGTACAAGTCTGTAATCCCAGCACTCATATAGTAAGATAGAAGGTGGAGGCAGGAGAATTCCTGGAAGCTCCAGGGTCAGATATC
>CABHPH010116032.1:10000-23711 GCA_902168325.1 Peromyscus nudipes
TTCTTAGTTTACAGCATCACCATTTTCCCAGGAATCTTTATCTAAAATTTTGCAAGCATCACTGACTAGTTCTTTTCTATTAAAGATACAATTATATCAGGAAACCAAAGAAAAACCAGACAGATTTTCCTCTTTTAAATGTCAAGTTGTATTTATTTTCTGTATCTGGTAAGTCACTAAGCCCTTATGTCTGCCTTCCATTGAAATGTTTCTTGCATCAGTTCCTCCTTCTGTTTCCATGGTAACTATTGTACTCCTTCTGGCTTCATTACCTCATTAGTCCTTCTTTAATGAACTTCAGAAACACTCTGTTGATATGCCTATCATTGTATCAAATTTAAAATAAAATAGAAAGTCAATGCAAATAAGAAATTCTGCATTAAGTAGTTACTAGATCACCCCACAAACAGAATGTGCATCAAATTGGTTTATGTCAAACATGCCTACAAAGGGGAAGCACATTTCAAGGAGTACATATGTAGATGGCAAAATCTAAAACCTCTCAGAAAGGGATTATAATGTCTTGGTTCTCAGTTGATGTTTATTAAAGTCATACATAACTCAGGTATGTAGACTATATTAAAAGAGTAACTGAGTACTTGTGATAAAGATGGTTGGAGTTTTAAAGACTCTTTGGAGCTACTGTGCATTCACAATTGAATACAAAATGGACAATGGGAAATGCTCAGGGGGGTGACCCTGGGTAGGAATTGTGCTAGAGGCAGCTGACCAGTATGAGGAAAATCAAAAGTAGAGCCTGCTTATCAGGTGGCCTCCTTAGACAAAGTCCCCAAGCCCATGACAGGTCCATCAATATAAGCACTGCTATATTTTCATCAGCTCTCAACTATACTGGGACAGCCAACTATGAAAGAAAACACTCATGAAAAATGACTAAAAGGGTAGTGACAGGAGAATTAAAGATAAGAATTTTCTAACTTCCAATTAGTCTATAAACATATATGCTGCATTTATAATTTAAACTTGAAAGATAAAATCATTCGGTTTAAAATAACCAAATCTACCAAGTATAGCCTCATGTGAATTGGAAGTACTACTGGGCTGTTAATGACTTTCACAAACAACTGTGTCCTAATTTTAACACAAGGCTAATGTCAGGACACAATGGTAGTTTGGGTTCTAGAGAGAATAAAATTAGAATAGCACAGAATATATATGAGAAAGATCCAGCTGTAGGTAGCTTTGGATTCCCAGAAAGGACGGGGCTAAGGAATGGAGGAGGGACACAGAAAGGAGACTAGGAATATGCTAAGCACAAGAGTTCTCCATTTGCAAACTGCAGTGAGGAGGGGAAAACCCTTTCCTCCTTGTTTCTTTTATAACAAAAACTTCTTGATAACAAGACCAAGAATTTTATCCAGTACCATTGGAAGAGTGCTCATCCATAGGTGAGCCAGGACACAAAGGGCACCTTGGAGAACATCTGAGACTACAGTGATGGGGAAGTTGAATCAAAGCTCTGCACCCGGGCCCAACCCCAGTCCTAATTTCAGACTCATGTAAAGCTAGATGTGTTAGTACATGCTTGTAATTCTAGTGTTCCCACAGCAAGATAGGAGGTGAAGACAGGAGAATCCCTGGAAGCTCTTGGGGGCAGCAATACTGGTATGCATAGCAGTGAACAACAGGACACCTTGCTTCAAACAAGGGCGAATGGAAGGACCAAGACCTGAGCTCTCCCATAATCTCCAAAGTCGTGCTGTAGCATGTATGTGCCTGTACTCACACATGCATTATTTCGTTTTGATTTTTTGACTCTTTTAAACAGAGGGATGTGCAGTTAAAGTATAAAACCTATTTAAGGAAAAAAATATTCAAGATGGAATACATATAAGGCAATATTGTATCACACAATGTGAGCTTTCTTACTTTTAGGCAGTGCTTAAAACTGTACGATGGGTATCTACCAGCACCTTCTCCAGATTCAACGCGCGTCTTACAAAACATAACAGCTTTTTCATACAAGAAAATGTGTCTCTGCATGGGTTTGAATCTTGCAAAATCCTTCATTTTTGTAGCACCTTTCCGGTGTCCTAGCCAAACACTGAAGGCACCTTGCAGAATCATCTTGCCCAGCTCATTCAGATTTCCCTAGAATGAAAAATCAAAACCAATTCATGGAAGGCAGAGCTATATTCAGGTGCCAGACATTGACAGCTTAGTATTTGACCTACTAATACTCTGAAGTACATTTTACTTTCTTTATATTTTTTCAAATCATCACATAAGACTTTATTGCTGAGGACCCATCACACTTTGGTCACAGGAAATGGATAAATCAATCTCATACTGCCATGGATGGTTTATCCCTTACAGGTTAACTTTCATAGTACTAGAAAGTGCTATTCAGGCTGCTAGGTGGGTAGTCAATTGTCATTAACCAGCTGTGAACCATGTGAGTTACAATAATGATCAGGATGACAGAATAGGCCAATTGATGCAATAATGGCATGAATGTTAGGGGTATAACCAATTTCCTTTTTTTTCCCCTTTCTTTTCTTTTATTGCAAATAGTTTTTTTTGGGGGGGGGGTTTCGAGACAGGGTTTCTCTGTGTAGCTTTGCACCTTTCTTGGATCTTGCTCTGTAGACCAGGCTAGCCTCGAACTCACAAAGATCCGCCTGCCTCTGCCTCCCAAGTGCTGGGATTAAAGGTGTGCGCCACCACCGTCCGGCCACAAACAGGTTTTTTCATACAATATATTCTGATTACAGTTACTACTCCCCAAACTCCTCTTAGATCCTCCCTACCTTCCCTCCTATCTAGATTCACACCCTTTCTGTCACCCCTTAGAAGACAAACAGGCATCTGAGGAATAATAATAAAATAAAATAAACAAAAACAAACAGGCTGGAATAGAATGAAGCAAACATACGAAAAAGAACCAAAGAAAAAGCCAAAGAAACACATATAGATACACATGTTTGTACACACAGGAATCCCATAAAAACACAAAACCAGGAGCCATGACAAAGCCCATTATGGTTAAAAAAAAAATTTTAATGCCCTGACAAAACATTATGAGACAAAGAACCTCCAAAAATGCTACTTGAGTTCTTTTTGTGTTGGCCATCTACCACTGGGCATGGGGCCTACCCTTAAAGTGTGCCATGTGATGGCATGGGTGAGGAAAAAATACGCTCCTCTCTCTGCTCCTTGCTACCTGTGGCAGGCAAGAGAGCTGACCCTGGGGTCACAAGCGTGAGAGAACCAGCCCTGCCCTGCACCAGCTACAGCACACAGAAGAGCAGGTCCTGCACCCCACCTGGGGAGCACACTAGAGCTGTCCCTGTTGTTGGGGGTTCCAGGTGAGCCAGCCCTGAGGGTATGAGAGCAGGAGCACTAAGCCTGCCCCTCCCTCATATGCCCCCTCCTACAGCAACTAGGAGAGAGGGCTCTGCACCACCCCTGGGCAAAACAGTAGAGCTGGCCTGGTGGTATGAGTATGGGGGGCCTGGATCTGATGGCCCAATAGCAAGAGAACTGGTCCCGCTTCTTGCTGTAGGCTGCATTGGGTGAGCTAGCCAAGGCAGTGCTGGAGAGCTTTCTCTGATAGTGACAATGAGGGAAAGCTAGCAGGCTGACCAATCCAGCTATCGCCCAGGCCCAGAACCAGGGCTATGAGTTGGTCCACCCCAACATCCACTGAATCTGTGAACTATTGGAGCATGTGAAAGGGACAAACCGACAGATCCTACGGATCTCCATGACACAGGACAACAACAGGATATCCAAGAGGAGCCCTAGTGAAAGCTCATTACCAGTGGTGTAGCAGAAACCAGAGGCCTTGAGCCAGACCAATGACTCATGGCAATAAACACTTGCAAGTAAAGATAAATGAACTAAAGGGTAAACTGTGTATCTCAACAGGCCACACTACAGCTTTCACGATACTATTCTTCTTTTTTGTTGTTGTTATTTTTATTTTTGTTTTGTTTCTTTGATTTGTTTGGTTTTTGGTTTTTCTTTTTAAATTTGTTTTTGTTTTCGGGTGGAGGTTGCAAGGGCAGAGTAGGGACTCAAGGGGACAGAAAGGTAAGTGGGGATCACAATGCATGATGTGAAATCCACAAAGAGTCAATAAAAGTTAATTTTTTTAAGTTGTTTTTAAACCGTTACTGTAGCATAATTTTTTACTTTGAAACGCACCATGTCTCACATACATTTAAAATTGCTGTGAGGTTGCCACATAAAAGAACCTTCCTTTCCCTTGGCTTCTTGGCATTTCCCATGTGGAGTTATTTCAGCTGGAGCATTGCTCATATCTCTTCCTCATTCCTGATTGGTACATGATATATTACCACCCTCTGGATGGAGCTGTTCTGAGAAAAGGTGGCAAGCCCTAAAGACTTGACCCTTTATATTCATATCTACTCTAGACTAGAGGAAGTAGCAATTCTGGGACAGTGTGTCTGCTTAGCTGACCCAAGCTCAAGACTTGAAGGCAGGCTGCTACAGACCAGGAAAATGTCATCAAACTCCATTTGGCTGCTGATCTGCAGCCAACTCTCCACTTAGCATTATCAATAATAATGCTTATATTTTTGTTTCAATTTGTCTGCCTCTTGTATGTTATTTCCCAATTGAATCCAAGCAATAAAAAGGGATTCTTACAAGTCTACCCCCTAAAATTCCAACAATCACTAAACTTTACTTACAAGATAGCCATTGATTGCAATCTGATGCATGGAGTCATTCAGTGACTTCAGTAAGTCCAGCATTGTGTCAAGTGCCTCCTTTAACTGAGTGGTTCCTTCACCTTCTTTGCTGCACTTTAAGAGCTCCTATAATTGGAAGTCAAGAATTAAACAATATTAGCCACATATTAAAACTGCTGGAAAAATGAATAATTTGGAGCTAATATGCTTTTGAGCAATAGCCCAAAGATACTGTCATTTTTTGAGTAATTTCTTTCATATTGTCTGTCACATTAACATTATATTTAATAACAATGTCAAAACTGGGGAAGAAGTAGAATAATAACTAAAGAATATAAAACAAAGGGCATTCAATGCTTTTACAGCTAAAAACCAAGAGCTACAAAAACACATCAGAGATTAGTTTTCAAAGCAATTACATGAGTTTTCCTCCTCTACATACAAAAATTTGTCACTCATTATGCATATAGCATCATGAAACACATTTTAAAAGAAACTGTGGATTTGTACAATGTTTTTTCCCATCAAACTAGGAGAGTGTCATTTGCATTTTCATTAAAAGGCCAATAGAAAACATAATCTTAAAATTCATAAGTATATATTTAGATCTTAACAATATGAAAAATTATTTTATAAAATATTATGCTTAAATATGGATAGAACTTATATAGAGGATCAAGAGCTAACACTCCATATACGCACAGCTTAATAACCTTGAGTATGTCATTTGTACACCAACATGAAAAAGCACACTGTAAAAATCTTACACATAAATCTAGCCACTCCTCTCCTTCAACCTACTGCTAGTGCTTCCTAGTCAACCACTTCCTTTGAAATGACTACTAGATCTTCCAAAAAAAGAGTTAAACAGGGGCTGAAGAGATTACTCACTGATTCAGAGCACTGGCTGCTCTTGCAGAGGACCTGGGTTCTATAAATTTGATGTCCTCTTCTGACCTCCATGGATACCAGGCAGATACATGCTACATATTGTATACATGCAAGCAAAACATTCATACATATAAAATAATTTTTAAAGTAAAAAAAAACAAGCAAATGCTTCATGTAATTACCTTTAAAAGCAACTGATACTTAGTGATTCGTTGCACTGGTTTGAGCAAATAAGAATCCAGACCAAGTCGATGTTTTAATTTTTTTTGACATTCCTGTCATTAAAAGATAATGATCAGTTGATCAGCTGGATACAGTGGCACATGCCTTTAATCCCAACACTCTGGAGGCAAAGGTAGGCAGATCTCTGTGAGTTTGAGGCCAGCCTGGTCTACATAGCAAGTTCCAGGACAGTCAAAGCTACATAATAGAGACCCTGTCTCCCCCCCAAAAAAAGATAATAATCAATAAATGTTAAATCAATAAATGTAGAGGGGTATAGGGAACAAACAAAATATGTATGAAAAATCCATATGGAATGCTTACTTTGTAAGCTTATTTTAAAAGTAATTTATTTTTAAAAGACATATAGTAAAGCTAGAGAGATGGGTCATCCCCTTCCAGATGACTAAGGTTCAGTTCCCTGCACCCACACAGTGACTCACAATCACCCATAACTCTAGTTCCAAGGAATCCAATGCCTTCTTTTGATTTCCATGGGCAACAGACGCATACATGGTGCGTGTGCGTGTGCGTGTGTATACTGGCAAAATACTCATATACAAAAATAAACCTTTAAACAATCTTAATAAATAAAAATACATGTACCTGTAAAATGTCAAGTGCCAAGTGCTCATTGATTAGACCCCAGACATGAGTCTTTCTTACATCTTAAGGAACATGTATCAGAAAAAGCACTGGTACATATAGTACAAAATTTATGAGAAATAATACACCTAAAACCTGCTATGAATATCATTTTAAAATTTTGAGAGCACATGCCTGCAATCCCAGCACTCAAGAGGAAGGTGGATCGCTATGATTTTAAGGCCAACTTGGTCTACATAGTGAGTTTCAGGCCAGCTAGAGACCATCTCAAAAAGAAATGGAGGAGGGAAGAGGAAGAAACAAAGGAGGGAGGGAAGGAGAAGGAAAAAAGGATGGATTTGGAAGGTAGAAAATTACATCATTTCAAAGCTTAAAAGGTTTCCATGTATAAATTCACATTGGTATAAACTGCATAAAATTTGAGAAAGCAGGAAATGACAATAGGTTAGAATGATTAAAATGTTCTTCAATCTGTCCAAGAAAATTAACAAAAGACCAGCTCTACAGGCAAAGGCCAAGAAAAGAAATAGGTTGTGCTAAATATAAATCTGACTGGGTATGAGAACAGAATATTTTTTAAGATTGCAAGAAAAATACAGACTTCATCAACTAGTGCTGTATTTCATTCAGTAATTGGCTTGCTGCCACTATAAATATAGGGGGTCATGACATCAGGTCCTGGGAACAGCATAAGGACCATAGTTAAGAGAAGATGGGAATGGTTAAGATGAATGTGCACAACACAAAAAGACTGGGAAGTAGATATACCTGAATAAGATAGAGGGCCTTCCACTAAATGTGAATAAAATTCTGCATAAATCTAATTCAAATAAGAATAAACAATCAACACTTAAATATGATAGACTGATATATGCATTTTGATCTCCTTCATGAAATCCAACTAGAATGATGAAATATATTTTTCTCAAGACAAAAAAATATAATTGAGAAGGGAGAAAATATTTGCAAAACTTAAAAACTAAAAGTCAATTCACACATGGTATCTAATTACAAGTTGAATGGGGGAGTAAAAAACAGCTCAGTTTTTATGTTAGAGAATGCCCCTTCCCCTTCTCAAGAAATACCTCTGAAAGAGAAAAGTTCAAAGTGTTTATGAAATAGATACTAACAACTGTTGGTGAAGATGTAGGACACTCAGAACTCATACACTCTAGTAGTAAAGGAAAACTGCAGTCACTATGAAAACAGTCCAACAGCCAGCCATTAAACATAACCAAGAATGGTAGCTCACACATTTAATCCCAACACTCAGGAAACAGGAGCAGATGTATCTCTGTGAGTTCAAGGCTGAGCTGGTCTATACAATACATTCAAGGCTAGTCAGAGCTACACAGTAAGATCCTGTTCAACATTAAATATAGAGTTGCCATATGACACATTTTATTCCTAGGTGTATAGCCAAAAGAAAAATAAAAATTTACCTATATTTTTTGTAACAGGGTGGCTCAGTGGTTAAGAGCACTGGCTGCTCTTCCAGAAGACCTGGGTAAGATTCCCAGTACCTGGTGGTTCACAACCACTTGTAATTTTAGTTCTAAAGAATATGAAACACTCTTCTGGGCTTTGAGGGAACTACATGCTTATGGTACACAAACATTCATACAGGAAAAACACACATACACTATAAAATAATAAAATTTCTAAAAGATTGTATAATAGCCATGTTGAACAAAAGATAGAAAAAAGCCAAATGCCCATCTAGTAATGATCATATGAGTCAAAAACGATCTATCTACTCAGGAAATATTCAAACAGAAAGAGAAAAGTATTACTATACACAATGGCGCGAAGCTCAAAAATACGTGAAATAAGTGGTTCTCAACCTATGGATCGTGACCCCTTTGGGTCCTGCATATCGGATAGTTACATTACAATTCATAACAGTAGCAAAATTACAGTTATGAAGTAACAACAAAAATATTTTTTCTGGTTGGTGGTCACCACACATGAGGAACTGTGACTAAGGGTCGCAGCATTAGGAAAGTTGAGAACCACTCTGTTAAGAAGCCACATTAAAATGTCATAAAGTGAGCCGGGCAGTGGCGGCACACACCTTTAATCCCAGCACTTGGGAGGCAGAGACAGGTGGATCTCTGTGAGTTCAAGGCCAGCCTAGTCTACAGAGTGAGTTCCAGAACAGGCTCCAAAGCTACAGAGAAACTTTATCTTGAAAAACCAAAAAGAAAAAAAATACCATAAAGTGCATGCTTTTGCTTATATGAAAGCTCAGAATAGGTAAATCTACAAAAACAGAAATCAGATTAACAGCTAAATATTAATTGAATGGATTGGGGGAAATCAGTAAGTCAGTGAATAAAAGGTATAAGGTAGTATGAATCCCTTTTTTCTCTTTCCGTTTCTTTTTCCTTTTCTTTTTTCTTTTTTTGGATTGGCCCATTAGTTGGTTGCTATTATTTATTTGTTTTCAAAGGTAGAATCTCACTATGTAGCCCATGCATGACTCAAACTCAAGATCCTTTTTCCTCAGGCCTGTCAAAGCTAGAATAACAAGTGTATGTCACCATGACTGACTTTAGAGTGAGAATTTTTAATAGTAAAAATGTTCTTAAATTGATTGGGTTGATAACCATACAACCTGATGAATACAATTAAAATAAAATAGGGTCAGACCCTCGGTGTCTGAATGACCTTTACACAAGGGTCACCTAAAACCGTTGGAAAACACAGACATTTACATTATGATTCCTAACAGTAGCAACATTGCAGTTATGAAGTAGCAATGAAATATGGTTGGGAGTCAGCACACCATGAGGAACTGTACTCAAACCACTGCTTTAAAGGGATACATTCTGTAGTATCTTGTTTGCATCTTAACAAATCCATTACCAAAACCAAAACTGAATGGACATTAAAATCTGAAACAAAAATTTTAAAAGCTGAAATAAGCACAACTTAAGTCACACACACACACACACACACACACACACACACACAGAGCAGAAGAATGATTCTCTATAAAAAGTAAAACAGAAGGCCTCTGGACTAAGGGATACAAGTTTCAACTGATTTCAGATCACCATACTGGAAGCAAGGAGAAGAGTTGGATATCTATATATCTAACAACTTTGAAATTCACATCCTTTTCCTCAAGCGTAATAGCAGCCAATTATGTTTGTATTGAACAGCAGTCTACAAGATCTACACAGCTGAAGAGAAAGTACCTAAAGATAGATGTATTAAGAAAGGCCCTCATCTCTCACTAACACACCAAAGGAAACAACCAGAGACAAACAATGCAAGACTGAGGACCATTCTCAATAAACCCAGAAATGCACAAGAAACTTTGAATCAGATTTCATGTGCTTGTCCCTAATGTAACCAAACAATTAACAGACATTTCAGGACAGCATCCAAGATGATTGGTAGGTGCTAATGAAGTAAAAGAATAGAAAAAAAAACCTGAATGCAGTTGGAACTATGCAGAGAGAAGAAAACTACTTTAAAAGGAAAATCTATTATTGTCTTCATATAGATAAATGAAAAGAATTTCTGAAATAAAAATCAGGACTCCATTAAAAGTAACTCAGAGAGTACAGAAAATTGTTAACTGACAGACATGACCACTGTAAAAACCAGTATGGAAGTTCCTCAAATAACTAAAACTAGAGCTAGGATGATAGCTCAGTTGATAACATATTTTTGCAAGCATGAAGACCTGAGTTAGATACCCCAGAACCTGCATTTAAAAAATTTAAAATCATTGTTTTTCTCTGCTGAGTAGTACTCCATTGTGTATATGTACCACATTTTCTTAATCCATTCTTCAATTGAGGTTGTTTCCAGGTTCTGGCTATTACGAAAAATGCTGCTATGCACATAGTTGAGCATGTGTTCTTGTGGTATGATTGAGCATTTCTTGGGTATATGCCCATGAAATTTGCAGGCAAATGGATGGAACTAGAAAATATCATCCTGAGTGAGGTAACCCCAGACTCAGAAGGACAAGCATGGTATGTACTCACTCGTAAGTGGATACTAGATGTAAAGCAAAGGACAAACAGACTGCAACCCACAGCTCCAAGAAGGCTAGCTAGTAAGGAGGACCCTAGGAAGGACGCATGGATCACCGAGCAAAGGAGAAATAGATGAAATCTACATGAGCAAACTGGGGATGGGGGGGGTAATGGAAGGCAAGGGATGGGGGATTAGAACCTAGGGGAATGGGAGGCTCGAGCTGGAACAGGGACAGAGTGGGAGAGCAAGGAAAGAGATACCATGATAAATGAAGACATCATGGGAATAGGGAGAAACAGAGTGCTAGGGAAGTTCCCAGGAATCCACAAAGATGACCCCACCATAGACTACTGGCAATAGTCAAGAGGATGCCTGAACTGGCCTACTTTGGTGATCAGATGGCTGAATACCCTAACTGTCATCATAGAGCCCTCATCCAGTGACTGATAAAGCAGATGCAGAGATCCACAGCTGGGTGCCAGGCTGAGCTCCAGGAGTTCAATTGATGAGAGAGAGGAGGGATTCTATGAGCAAGGGACATTGAGATCATGATGGGAAAATGTACAGAGACAGACAGCCAAACTAGTGGAAACACATGAACTGTGGACCAATAGCTGAGGAGCCCCATGGTACTGGACTAGGCCCTCTGGATAGGTGAGACAGTTGTTTAGCTTGAACTGTTTAGGGGGCCCCCAGGCAGTGGGATCAGGACCCGTCCCTAGTGCATGAGCCGGCTTTTTGGAGCCTAGTGCCTATGGTGGGACACTTTGCGCAGCCTTGGTGCAGGGAGGAGGGGCTTGGACCTGCCTCAACTGAATGTACCAGGCTCTGCTGACTCCCCATGGGAGACCTTCCCTTGGAAGAGGTGGGAATGGGGGATGGGTTGGGAGGGGAGGCTGGGGGGCAGGAAGAAGGAGGAGAGGGGAATCTGTGGTTGGTATGTAAAATGAATAGAAAATCTCTTAATAATAATAAAAAAGAAAAATAAATAAATAAATATATACATACATACATAAATACATAAAAATTTAAAGTGAAAGATGTGCATGGGGGTTTGCATCATTTATGTACTTATAATCCCAACACTGAAGAGGAGATAGGCAGATCTCTGATTCTTGGTGGCCAGTTAGCCTACCCTACTTAGCTTGTTCCAAGCCAATAAGAGACTCTGTCTTAAAAATCCAAGATGGATGGCACCTAAAGAATGACACTCACCCCAGGCATATGTGTATGTGTACTCATGAACGCATCTGCAAACACATGAACATATACAATACATATATTTTTAAAAAGTAAAAGTAAGACCACCATATGACCTAGTTATACCACTCCTAGGACTCTAAATCAACATAGTAGTGTCGTGGAATAATGTTTTGTACACTGTGAAGATGTGTCACTTTAATTGGTTTAATAAAAAGCTAAGTGGCCAATAGCTAGGCAGGATTTCCAGACAGAGAGGACCCTGGGAAAAAGAAGAGCAGTCACTAGTCAGATGCAGAGAAAGCAGGGTGGGCACTATGGAGATGAGGGAATAAAACCACAAGGCAGAAAGTAAATTAATATAAATGGGTTAATTTAAGTTATAAGAGCTAGTTAGAAACAAGCCTAAGCTATCTGCCAAGCTTTCATAATTAATAAGAAGTCTCTGTGTCATTATTGGGGAGCTGATGGTCCCAACAAAGAAGTAAAACTACAAATGGTATCCAACAAGAGAGCACATATTTCCATATAAGACAGGAGAAAGATGTTTAAAAAGGTTCCAAACACAAAAAACAGAGCCAAATACAGCTTCCTAGTCTCTCATGCTGGCCACAGTACAGATACCATCTCCCAGCTGCTGCCTGTGGGCTTGAGCTGCCAGCATGACATGAGCTAAGCTGCATGGCAGTTTAAGTTTTGCTCATACAGACAAAAAAAGTTACAGATATGTAGTAAAACAGGTCCAGATGGGAAAAACTTCTAAACAGGTTACAGTGTGTTTTTAAAAAGCATATAGACTTAAAAGAAGAAAAGAAAATAGATATAGGCAGTCATAGAAAAAATAGTTTATAAATAATAAGATAAAGTCTTTAGAGAGGAAATGAAATAATATAAAAAAGATAAGCCGTGTAGAGATGGGAAATACACAGGGAGTCTGGATCCTGTATGGTGTTGTATTGACTTTAAATTTTTTTGATTGCTGATGAGCAAGCAATAGCTGCTGAGAGACATTGGATTATAAAAACTGTTAAATTAAACCAATCTCTATATTTCAAAAATGTTCTAACTTCAAAATGGAAGCAAAAAAATAGGTTATGTTGGGGAAGAGGTTATCCATTTGTTTCCACAGAAAACTAAAAGCTGTGGATTCATTCAAAGTTGATAGAGATCAGATTTAATTGGGAGAAAATTCTGAAAATCCTAGCTACAGACATAAAGAAATAAACCTAGAAAAACTACAAGACAGGTGACATATATTTTTTGTTAAATTTTAAAATTTATTTTACATACCAACCACAGTTTGCCCTCCCTCCTCTCTTCCCATTCCCTCCCCTCACCTCCCACCTACCACCCCATCCATTCCTCCTCCTATCAGAAAGGGTCAGGCTTCCCATGGAAGTCAACAAAGCATGGCATTTCAAGTTGAGGCAGGACCAAACTTCCCCCTGCATCAAGACTGGGCTTGGCATCCCAACATGGGGATTGGGTTCCAAAAAGCCAGCTCATGTGTCAGGGACAGGTCCTGATCCTACCTCTAGGGGCCCCACAAAGGTGACATGTATTTTACCTCCTCTAACATAAAACAAAAAAACATCTTTGACTGGATTATATACAACACACAGTCCATACCTGTGTTAATGCAGATATGACTATTACCTTTGAAAGTTTATGTGTTTTCAGAGCAAGGGGACCAGACACCAATAAAAATGGGTGGCCCAGGTGATCCAGCCTCTCAGAATGCGTCTGTTGCAGTGTCCTCAGAGTTTTGCCTCCAGAACCAATTCAAGGCTGCTGGCTGAGATGGTCCAGCCTTGCAGACTATTTTAGCCAGGACTTGACCATTATCCTAATTTTCTCAGGGTCCCTGAAAGATGCCAGAGGCCCCAGACAACAGGAAGCAGTCTAAAGAACACAATGCCTACATTCCCAAGAGGTGGGGTGGGTGGTTATTGGTTGTTCCATGGATGTTTATCATTGCTTAGGGGGGTTGGTCACAAGTTGTTATTGGCCATGGTCAGGGAGGACACTAAGCAGAGGAAATTAGATTGAAGGATCTTATTCTGAAAAGAAAAAGGGGGATATAGAAATGATAGGATAAAAAGGTAGATTATTGTATT
>CABHPH010116034.1:0-23629 GCA_902168325.1 Peromyscus nudipes
TGACAAAAGCAAGTTATTGATTAGTGAACAGAAGTTTAAATTAGTGCTGGGGAGCGGTCTCAAGGGATAATGTGCTTGCTGTGAAAGCTAGAGGACCCAAGATCAAGTCGCCAGCACCCGGAAAAGGCTGCATATGCTTGTAATTCCAGTGACAAGGAGTAGAGAAGAGGGACCCCAGAGTGCCATCCATAGCTTCAGGATTAGTGAGAGATCCTGTCTTAGAACCTAAGGTGGGGAGCAGCTGAGGAAGACACCAACATTCTTCTCTGGCCTCCACAGGTGTGCTCATGGGTGAACCTGCACACACAGGTACACATACACCATAGACACATCTCCACATCCCATATACCAAACACAAAACAAAAACGTTTGAGTTTTATGTAACTTTGGTTATTTTCATAGCCCATTGTACTACCAGTAGTGTTTGTATCTGGATGATGTCTCCTCTTCTTTACATATTAGTTATTCCACAGACAGGACTTGTAAATGCTGCTCTCAGCAGACACACATGGCCCTGATGGAACTCTTGATTTAGAGCAGAGTCTCCTTGCTCCTTCAGGGTCCTTTTCAGTTGGGTGCTACTGCTGCTTGTATATGGGTTTGAGCAGACTTTGGGGTCCTGAAGTGCAGACTCTAGTTTGTGGGTTTTACAATGGCTTTCTCTGCTCAGCCAGGACCAAAGTGATACTCAGGTTGGAGGAGAAGTGGGAAGATATGCTTTTCCATGCTTGGTGTGTGTGTTTTCCTAAGAGATCATAAAGTAGCATGGCTGTGCTTTCTATGACCGATAGCATTTTGGGTGAATACACCTTTAAGTTTCTTTGACATCACTCCGTTTCTAGGACATGTCTAAGGACTTTCCTGTGGACAGAGTGAAATGTACTCATCATCGCTTCCTTCTGGCATTTTAAGTCAGTCTTCTTTAATTAGTTTCCCTTCAGAGACACTTTTGGTTCACTACAAAAGTCACTTGTCAGGGCATCCCTCAAGATTCCCAGCCATTTTAGCAGCGGCATGATCTATGTTGTTTCCCGGGAGGTTTCTGAGCTTTCCTTTGCAGGTGTAGATCTCTTTCAGATCTGTCTTAGCAGTGGAGGTCCAAGTGCCCACAGACTCAAGTTGAGAGTTTCACTGAATTTAATAGGTCACAGATGTTGAGAAGTCATTCTCTCTTGGGGTGCTCAGCAGTATCTATCAGGCATCAATTGCTATGCATACAAGATTTCTGAGTTAGTCCTCATGTTCAAGGAATTCAGCTTGTTAATACATAATTAACCATACACTAGGATAAGATAACAGCACAGCAACAACAGTATGACACTTACAGAGAGAGAGGGAGAGGGAGAGGGAGAGGGAGAGGGAGAGGGAGAGGGAGAGGGAGAGAGAGAGAGAGAGAGAGAGAGAGAGAGAGACTCAGGCAAAAAGACAGAGACATGAAAGAGTTCACAGCGGACAGAGATATGCCTGTAGCTAGGGAGGGATCAGAGGAAGCCTGGGATTGGAGAGGATTTACATAAACTGATTCCCAATTATTCCTTCTAGAATTGTGCCCACACAAAATGACCATGTAAGCTAGTTTGGCTGACTGCTCCTACATTCCTAGGCCTGTTTGGGCAGGCTGGTGAACCTGATACTTGAGTGAATATAACACATCTAAATCAATGTTCTGAGAAGTATTTATAAAAATGTAGGCTTTATTAGATTTTGCTTTATTCAGGGAATAGAAGCTTTGTCAGAATCATGAACTTTTTAATAATAAGTATTTCAAAACTGCCAAAGAAAGGAAACATATTTGGCTTTTTTTTAATAGACTCACTGTGTATCAGAAGTGTGTTCGATGATTTTTTTTTCTGAAATTACCAAGGGAAGACATATTTTGAAATATGATTTATATTATAATATACAATCAACATCCCATTGATTTTTCAGTTCCTGAAAGTGTGGCTCAAGTTTGATCAATGCTCAGTAGAGGATCAGTAATTAAACAGTAATGATTTTTTGAAATGGAGGTAGTTAATATTATGGTAAATTGCTTTTCTCTGAGTAGTTCAGGGTCTTAATGTTTTTGTAACTGACTTTGGTGAACAAAAGCAAGCTTTCATTACATTATTATTTCAGGCTTTAGACCATGAAACTTAAAGAAAAGTATATAAACCTATCACTGCCAAAGGTGTGTGACAACCTGAAAATTACTAAGTCTAGAGGCAGCATATTTAGAGATGAAAGAACCCTCTGCTTCTGGTGATGTCTCACTTGCCACCTCATATGAGATGTGCATGGAAAGTGAACAGTTGCAGAGGGCAAAAAGACAAAAGCAGACAGGAAATGAGCAAGCCTCCAGTGAGACTGTTCTTCATAGTGTCTGCAGTGATGCCACTAATCTCACGATGCCAACACAGGAAGCAAAAACGTCCTCAAACTCTTTGACACAGAAACCAACCCACTCTTCATCTAGCTAATATTGTACATTCTTATTTTACTGTCTCAGAAATGCCAGGAGACATGTCTGGAGGTGCAGGTCTGAAGCTGTTTTGAAATGTTGCTTTAAATTTTTGGTAAATGAAGTTCGGAAAGAGAGGCTACGGTGCTGGGTGGGGGTAGGATTTAATGATGATGCTTCTTTGTACCGTCAGAGAGACAGATCTGTTAGTGACACCGATCTATATGCTTTGTATATGGGGGAAATGGAAACAAGTCTTAGAGATTCAACATGTTTGAATTCTGTTGGTCATGAGGAGTAATGTGGTGTACAATGGGAAAAAATCTACCATAGAATATGTTCTAAAATCCCAAACATGGTATCTATACTGTCTTTTCAGTCTACATAGAAATGATTGGTATAATATACTTTAGTGTATAAGTCTGAATAGATCTGGAGGCTCTCACTGCAAATCCCAGGCATTATACAACTTCACACATAAATACTTCAGTATGTGTCTCTAATACACAAGAAGCTTTAAAACAGAATAACTTCAAGAACATCAACATGTCCAACACATTTAACATTTACTCTTCTAGATCACACAACAACTAGTTCATGTTCTGTTGTCTCTCATTATCTCAAAAACATAATTTTTGTTATGTTAGAGATTGAACCCATGGACTTATTCACATTAGGATGGAGCTATAACTCTAGCTCTCAATATCTTTTATACTTGTGGGCTTCAAGATCTTAATGAGACCCACACATTGCACTTGTTTTCAGTGTCTCATGTTTCTCCTCCTTTTGATTTTTCTCTTCATGTCTAACAGTTCTCTCTTTCTTACATTTATTCAATACATTAGACCATTAGTTGTAGTCAAAAGATTGCCTGTGTCGGCGATCCAGACAAATCTCTCCCACTCATGTCCCCCAAGGAAACACACAGAGGCTTACATTAATTATAGCTGCATGACTATGGCTCAAGCCTTTTGCCAGCTAGCTCTTATATCTTAAATTAGCCCATAACTATTAATCTATGTATCGCCACATGTTCTGTGGCTTTACCTGCGTCCCATTACATGTTGCTCCTTGGGTGGCTTGCTGGTGTCTTCCCACTCAGCCTTCCTCTTCCCAGAATTCTCATTGTCTGCTTATCCCACCTATACTTCCTGCCTGGCTACTGGCCAATCAGCATTTTATTAAACCAGTGCACAAAAGCATTATCCCACAGCATTTTCCCTTTTCTGTTTAATTAAAAAGGAAAGTTTTAACTTTAACATAATAAAATTATGTATAACAAAACAATTGTCAAGCAAGAATTACAGTTACAATATCTAGTCTATTTGTATTTGGCAAAATTAAAGAAAATATCCTATCTATCCTATATTTGTGAGTTAAGGTTTCATAGCTAACTTATCTTTTATCATAATTAAGGAAATTATAACTATCTAGTCTTCAGCTACATCAAAGACCTCAGAAGGATATAGTATTACCTGAGTAAACAGAAAGTGCATTGTAAGCAACTCACAGAGACCCACTTGCCTCTGCCTCCTGAGTGCTTCCATTAAGGGTGTGTTCTGCCAGGCCTAGGCTTTAAATATAGGATAACACTTACTGAGATTTAATCATAGGAGGATTTTCTGCCAAAAGTGGATTTCTTCCCTCTCATAGGCC
Source organism: Peromyscus nudipes (assembly GCA_902168325.1). NCBI lineage: Eukaryota > Metazoa > Chordata > Mammalia > Rodentia > Cricetidae > Peromyscus > Peromyscus nudipes. The sequence goes on from CABHPH010116034.1 coordinate 4,097, forward strand.
TCTTTCTAGTTTTCTGGCATTTTCTCTTTCACTCTCATGTTGATGTAGAAGCTAAGATTCTTATATGAGAGAGACATGTGGTGTTTTTTTTTTTTGTGAGTCTGGGTTACTTCATTTAGTATAATGTTTTCCAGTTCCATCCATTTTCTTGAAAATTTCTTAATTCCCTTTTTATTCACTGCTATTCATTAAATCTACGCTGACTCGATTTCCTTGACACCAGGAGTGGTGCAGGAACAAAGCTGGGTGAGCAAATATGTCTTATAGATGTCATTCTAAAAGGTCTTATCAATGAAAACAAACCTGGAGCCAGGTATTGGGGTGAACCCTGGAAGATCAGAGAAGCAGAACCAGCCACAGCTTCCTCACCTCACCAATTCCTCAGCTGATCCTGTTTCCTCAGACTGGAAGCCTCTGAGTCTTCATTCAGAATGAATCTCAGCTGAACTGTTTGTTGCTCAAAAGCCTAAAAGCTTAACCAGCCAAAAGCTTCTAGTTTCTGGTTCTCATGCCTTATATACCTTTCTGCCTCCTGCCATCACTTCCTGGGATTAAAGTCTCTTGTTACCACGCCTAGCTGTTTCCAGTGTGGCTTTGAACTCACAGAGATCCAGGTGGATCTCTGCCTCTGGAATGCTAGGATTAAAGACATGTGTGCCATCATTTTCTGACCTCTATATCTATATTCTGTTCTTTGGCCCCAGATAAGTTTATTAGGGTGCACAATATTTTGGGGAACACAATATCACCACAATGTCTGTGGTAAGATATGGAGGACTTGGGGTATTTGCTGAGGAGTAGTGTAATAGGGCTGTACAGTAGTTCTACTTTTAGTTTTTTTTAGAAAAATGTATTATTAAAAAAAACAGATTGCAAATAATAACTTAGTTTATTGAGAAGTCTTTGTTGCTGCTTTCTATAGTGGCTGTACCAGTTTACACCTCCACTAACAGTGGATAAGCCTTCCTCCTTCCCCAAACCCTCTCCAGCATTTGTTGTCATTTATTTTTCTTACTTTAGAAGTTTTTTTTTGATAATTTCATACATGAGTACTGCATCTCTATTATTAACACCCTTTCCTTACCAATAAGCACCATTTATTATTAGTACCAATTCCTCCTATGTCCTTTCTACTCCTTCTTAAATTCACAACCTCTTAATTATTATTGTTGCATATAAATGTAACATATGCATGTATAAACATAACTTGTTGAGTCCATTTACTGTGTATGCATGTTTGTTTAGGGCTGGCCAATTGGGATTGGAGAATATCTGGAGTCTCATTCCTGGTGAAAGCTGAACCTCTCTTTTAGCTGCCATTAATGTAGATCTTCATTTAGGAGATTTCCCCCATCCAAGCCAGCATGTTAATTGCTGTCATTGTGACAGTCTCGTTTTGGTGACCGTATTGCTGAGATTGCATAGGCAAAGTTCTGCGTTATATATAGAAGACACTACTTCACAGCAGGCATCCTGGTCCTCTGGCTCTTAAAATCTTTCTTCCTGCTCTTTTGCAATGTTCTCTGAGCCTTAAGTGTAAGGATTGTGTTGGGCACAACACCACATTCAGTTGTTTCCTACATTGTGACCAGATAAGATTTCTGTAATTGTTTCTGTCTGCTGAAAAAGAAGCTTCTTTGATGAAGGTGAGTGCAGCACTTATGGATGGGTATAAGGACAAGTATTTCAAGTGCAGGTAGAAATTACACTGGTTTAGGAATGTGGCAGTAGTGGGGTCCATGACCTCATAAGCTAAGGTAATTGGCTAGATTCATAGTACTAGGCATGAATTCTCTCCTATTGACAGTCCTTGAATCCAATTAGATGGCTGTGAGTTATCTCCAATATATGAGTGCCACAATTGCATGCTTGAGGTTATCGTGCTGTGATGGTTACTGTTGTGGTCCATAGGCTTTACAGCTGGCTAGGACTATTGTTTGCTTTTCTCTCTTGGCATCTTGCATAGCACTTTTTAGATAGTGCTAGTCCTCAGAGGGAGGCTTATAGGTTGGTTCCAGCTCAATTCCAAGACCTATACTCAAAGTATAGGTGTCTTTGAGTGTCTTCAGCAATGGGGTCTGACTCTCAAATTCGGAGAGTCAACAAAAGGCAATGTCCATAGCTCATATTGTTTGGAGAGTCTATTGGACTTCCTTAACCAATTACTCAAAGTAGAAGTTTCTCATGCTGGGTACTAGAGTCATTGTGAGATAGCCTATGGCTTTTGGGGAGAGCATTAATATCCCAAGTCATATGAGTTCATTGAAAACAGGTGTATGTACAAATGTACTCTCACATACACATACACACACATGCACATATGTATTTCTTTAAGTAAACATAAAATGATATGATTCCCCATGGCTTTTCAAACATCTTTAATGTTATTAAAATTCTCACATCAGTTTTCCCATAGCATCTTCCATAGCACCTGTGTCCTACTGTCCTTCTCTTTAGATCCTATCCTCATGACCACTTTTTAGTTTCCTAGTTTCTCTGTGGACTCCTCGTTATATGTTCACATCTAAAGATTTAGAGCTAGAAACCACAGATGACAAAGAACATGTGGCATTTGTCTTTCTGAGTTTGGGTTACCTTTCTGCATGATATTTACTATTTTATCCATTTACCTGCAATTTTTATGATTTCATTTTTCTTTGCAAAAGAATCGAGTTCCATTATGCATAGGTACAATTTTCATTATCCATTCATCAGCTGAAAGACATTTAGATTGTAGCTCTTGTGAATAAAGTAGCAGTGAACACAGCTGAGCAAATACCTGTGGAGTAGGATGTCATGGCATTCGTAGCATCAAGGTCAGCCCTTCTACAGGAGTCAGATGAGTATTTAAATTTGCATTTCCCTGACAACTAATGATATTAAATGCATTAAAAATATCTATTGGCCATTTGTATTTCTTGTTTTCATAACTCTGTTTAGTTTTATAGCCCATTTAAAAGCTAGGTTGTTTGTTTTCTTATTGTTTAATTGTTTTGAGTTCGTTGCATATTCTATTCTGGCAAAGATTTTTGTCCCATTCTGTATTCTGTCTCTTCACTCAACTCATTTTCTCCCTGTACAAAGCATTTTACATCCATGAGCTTCCATTTGTTGATAATTGGCCTTATTTCCTGAGTGACTAGAGTCCTATTAAGAAAGTTTCTGCCTGTGCCTATATCTTGAAGGTTACTCACTACTTTTTCTTCTGGAAAGTTAAAAGTTTCTGGGTTGTATTATGGTCTTAGATCCATTTAGAATTAATTATGGTGCAAAGTGAAAGATAATGATCTAATTTCACTGTTAATAAATGTGAACATCTCATTTTCCCATATTTTCTTTTCTTCAATGAACATTTTTGGATTCTTTGTAAAAAAAAGCAGGTAGCTGTAGTTAACGTTTTACAGGTAGCTGTGGTGGGTTATGCCTGGGTGCTTATTGATCTACATGTCTGTTTCTATTGTATAGCTTTGTTATATAGCCTACAGTCTGAAATTAAGTATGGTGATATATTTAGTGTTACCATTTTTTTCTTTGGGTTACTTTGGCTATCTGAGGTTCATTGGCTTCCAAATTAATTTTAAGATTGTGTCCTCTATACTGGTGAAAAATGGTATTGGCATTTTGGAGACTGTATTAGTTTTGTAGATTACTTTTGATAAGTTGCTTGTTCTCACAACATATATTCTTACAACTCCTGAGAACTGGAGGTCTTTCCATCTTCTGTGTCTTCTTCAGTTTCTCTCTTTAGTGTTTTAAAGTCTGCATTATAGAGGCTGTATTTTGTCAAAACTCTTTTCTGACTGTGTTGAAATTACCATGTGGTTTCTGCCCTTCAGTCCATTTATGTGATGGATTATATTTACTGACTTGTACATGTGGAGCAATCTCTAGATCTACGGAATAAAGATTACTTGGTGGTGGTGAAAGGTCCTTTTGATGTGTTCTTCAATTTGTTTTGCAAGTATTTTGTTGAGAATTTTGAACTCTGTGTTCATCGGGGAGACGGTCTGCGGTTGTCATCTTTTTGTTGTGTCTATCTGGTTTTTCTGTCAGGATCACACTAACTTCCTAAACAGAATTTGGTGGTGATCCTTACTTTTCTGTTTTGTAGGATAGTTTGAGAGTCACGGGTGTTAGTTCTCCTTGGGATGTCTGGCCGAATCTAGCAGTGAATCCACCTGGGCCTGGACTATTCTTACTTTGGCCATTTTTAAAAATTATTATTGCATCAATCTCACTGCTTGTCATAGATCAGTTTAAATTATTTATCTGGTTTTAGTTTTGTAGATCACATGCATTTAGGAAGGGTGAGGGAGAAGGGGATAAACTAGGGAGTATAGGGAGAGATTGTTAAGATGAAGGGCCTTTAAGAGGTAACAGGGGAAGTTAATGCAGTGGAAACTTCCTAAAATATATACATACATGGAAGTGATCTTAATGAAATCATCAAATAGCTGGGGAGACAGCTCCTCAACTGGCCATTTCTTGTCACCAAATGAAGCTCCCAGTACCAGGAATAGTTTAATGTTCTAATCGAGTTGTTGGCCAAAGGGGTTCAAATGATTACTATGGGAATCCCCTAAACAACCTAGGCTGTTACCAAGCCTATAGGTTGCTCTCCACCAACTGATAGTAAAGCTCTATTGCTGAAGACAACACCTACAGAATGCAATGAACATGGAAAAGTCAAGTTGGTGCCCACACTTAGAGTTTTCATCCTTACATTCTAACATCTTTGGTACAGGAGGGTACTCTGCATTCTACCAAATGAGAAATGTAAACACAAACCAAGCTGTGAACCATTGATCTATAATGGTGTCTTGCCTGCAAAATATGCTAGCTGTGGAACAAAACTTATGGGAGTAACCAACCAATATTGATTTTATTTAAGGCCTACTCCACAAGATGGAATACTAGATACTGCTTGGGTGACCAAGGACCTGAGACAGATAGTCCAGGAACCTAGAGTAAAACCAAGTACTACTGTCCTAAAAAAAAAAAAGTAGCCATAAAATGACTCTGAATGACATTCTATTCTACTCACAGATCAGTTCCTTACTCAGCCATCATTGGAGAAGCTTCCTCCTACAGCAGATGGGAACAAATACAGAGACCCACAGCCAGACCATATGTAGAGAGTGAGAGACTTTGGAACACTCAGCCCTAAATGGGATATTTCTATCAAATCTGTCTCGGCAGGGCATGGGAAATTCTATGGAAGAGAAATCAGAAAGAATGTAAGAGTCAGAAGAGATGGAGGATATTGTAGCACGAATCTTAAAAGTTCTGATTAATAAAAACAAACCCGGAACCAGGTATTGGGGTGAACGCTGAAAGATCAGAGAAACAGAACCAGCCACAGCCACCTCACCTCGCCAATTCCTCAGCTAATCTGTTTCCTCAAACTGAAAGCCTCTGTATCCTGCTCCGAATGGATCTCAGCTGAACTGCTGCTCAAAAGCCTAAATGCTTAACCAGACTCTAGTTCCTGTTTTTCACACCTTATATACCTTTCTGCTTCCTGCCATCACTTCCTGGGATTAAATGCTTGTGTCACCATGCCTGGCTGTTTCCAGTGTGGCTTCGAACTCACAGAGGTCCAGATGGATCTCTGCCTTCAGAATGCTAGGATTAAAGATGTGTGTCCCACCATTTTCTGGCTTCTAAGTCTATCTAGTGGCTGTTCTGTCCTCTGACCCCAGATAAGTTTAGTAAGGTGCACAATATATTGGGGGACACAATATATCACCATGTGACATCAAAGAAACAAGGCCCTCTAACGCAACAGGATTCACACACCTATGACCTCATAGAGACTGAGGCGGCCTGCACTAGGCTTGCACTGGCCCTCTGGGTATATAGTATGGCTTCCAGTTTGACGTTTTTATGGGGTTCATGAGTGCATGAACAAGTGGGTCTCTGCATCTATATCTGGTTTTTTTTGTGCCTTTTCTTGGGCTCTTTTTCTTCTGTTTTCTCCTATTCTGATGTGTTAGTTTTTGTTTTTGTCATATATTATATTATATTATATTATATTATATTATATTATATTATATTATATTATACTTATTATATTATATTTATTATATTCCTGTAAAAGTCTGTTTGTTTTCTAATGAGAGACAGTAGGTGGGTGGAATCCAGATGGAAGACTAGGTGGGAGGAACTGGGAAGAGTAGAGGGAGGGAAAACCATAATCAGGATACATTATGTGAGAAAAAAAATGTGTTTTCAATAGAAAGAAAAACTTCCATTTTTTTATTATTATTTTTTTTTAGATTTTCCACTTTAGTAGGTCTTCTCTTTCTTTGGTTTAGTTTGGATAAACATGTACAGATACTATTTATCTTTTCAAAAAACTCTTCATTTCATTGATTCTTTGTACTTTTTTTGTTTCCATTTTATTTATTTCTACCCTGATCTTGAAGATTTCTTTCCATCGACTGTTTTTAAATTTGGTCTGTGTGGTGGTTTGAAGGAAAATGGCCCCCAAAGGGACTGGCACTATTAGCAGTGAGTGTGGCCTTGTTGGAGAAAGTGTGTCACTATGGAGGTGGGCCTTGAGGTTTCATATATTTGAAGCCACACCCAGTGTCTCAGACCACTTCCTGTTGCCTGTGAGTCAAGACGTATGAGCTCTCAGCTCCTTCTCTAGCACCATGTCCACCTGCGTGCTGCTTGCCTTGATGATAATGGACTAAGCCTCTGAACTGAAAGCAAGCCACCACAATTAAATGTTTTCCTTTATAAGAGTTACTGTGGTAATGGTGTCTCTTCACAGCAATAGAAACCCTAGCTAGGACAGTCTGCTCTTGTTTGTAAGAGGCTCTACAGTGTATTGTTTAGTTATTTGAAACCTCTCTCTCTCTCTTTTAATGCAGATACTTGTTGCTCTAAATTTCCCTCTTAGGACTGCTTTCATTGTATCACTATAGATCACTGTGTTTCATTTTCATTTGGACTCATTTTAGGAATTTCCTGACTTATATTTTGATTTGTTCAGTGACATGTTCGTTATTCCATAGTTATCTAATCTCCAAAAGTTTCCATGAGATTCTTTAATTTTTATTAATTTTTAACTTAAGTATACAAGACAATAAGTTTCATTTTGGCATCTTCATACACATGGGCTTGTTCTTGTCCACCCTCCTCCTCCACTGCCCTCCTGCATCCCCTCTCCCCTCCATGTGATTCCTTTTATTTCCCTAATTAGTCATTCCTCTGCTTTCCTGCGTGTATCTTATTACCCCTTCTATTTTATACTTTCCTTAAGATCTCTTCCCCCTCTCATGTTTCCTCTATTCCAGTTTCATGACCTACAAACTCACGTATGTCAATAGAGATGCACACACACACACACATACACACACAATTTTAAGTTCACATCATGGATATAAGAGAATACAGGAAACACGTTTTTCTGAGTATGGTTTATTTTACTCAACATTTTAAAAATATAAAATTTTCTGTATTTGAGTTTCTAATATATTACTTTTATTATGTTGAGGTATGTTACCTCTAGTGTTATATTCTGTAGGACTTTTATCATGAAGGCATGTTAGATTTGCCTTTTTCTGTATTTATTGAGATGATCATGTGATTTTTTTCCTTTAAGTTAGTTTACGTACTTTATTACACTTATTGACTTACATATGCTGAACCATTCCTGCATTTCAAGGATAAAGCTAACTTGGTCATTCGGATTACCTTTTTGATTTATGTCTGTGCTCTGTAGGCAAATATTTTATTGAGTGTTTTTGAGCCTATGTTCATGAAAGATACTGGCCTGTGGTTTTCTTTCTTTTTTTTTTTGTTGTTGTGTCTTCCCTGGTTTGAGTATTAGAGTGATGTGGTGATGTACTGTGTACCCTAATAAAATTTGCCGGAAGATCAGAGAACAGAACAAGCTACTAGATTAAACACAGATGCCAGGCAGTGGTGGCCCACACCTTTAGTCCTAGCACTTGGGAAGCAGAGGTCCATCTGGATCTCTGTGAGTTCAAAGCTACCCTGGACTACATGAGATTGACTCAGTCTAGGAGAGAAACAGCCAGGCAGTGGTGGCACACACCTTTAATCCCAGTACTTGGGAAGCACACACGACTTTAATGGCTTGGTGGAGCAAGGTATATAAGGCATGAGGTGACAGGAACTCGAAGCCTTTTTGGCTGAGGAAGTTCATTTGGCTGAGGCCTATTGGCTGAGGTGTCCTAGAGGTAAGACGTGTCAGTAGCTTGCTCCTTTGTCTCTCTGATCTTTCATCATTTATTCCATATCTGGCACTGGGATTAAATTATTAAAAGACCTTTTGAAATTTATGTTACAGAGTGACAGGATTTTGGAAGTGTTTTGGAAACAAAATACCTGCTTGATATTTCATATTGTTGGTATTTTTGTGATGAGATCTGGCCATGTAGGCATCTTTTATTAATTCTAAGTCTAATATAGACAGAACAGGTCATGTTAGAAGAGAAGATTTACAGGCAGGTTGGGTCTAGAGTTTGGGAATGGCTTGGGTGGAAATGCAGCCAGGTGGACAGAGGGGCCTGGCCTGGTGAACAGGATGTGCTTCCTGGTCCAAGCCTAGAGTGGAGGGGTAGTTCTGGCTGGGTAGAAAGGTTGGATGAGTCTCAGAAGTGACATGAGGGGTGGTGATGGCAGGTAGAGCATGTTCTGGCGGGAGCAATGGCAATTGATTGTGGTGTTCATGAGTGGGAAGACTAGGTCGGGGTACTGGATGTGGTACTCTGGCTAGATCTGTTGTGTTGGGGAGAGAGAAAGCATGCACTGGGAAGTTAGGGAGACTCACCAGGCTGAGGAGGTGGGAAATCTGGCTGCAATTTCAATTTTTAGCTCACCTCTCCTGCAGCACTTTGGGGTTTTTATGATGCCTGTTTTGTCCTCTGGATAGGATGCTGATTCTGGCTACCCTTGCTGTGTCCCGTGGCTCACTTCTGTGATTCCATCTGTGTAACAAGAGTAAGCAGAGGGAAGACCAAGAGAGAAGAGCACTCTGGATGCTTGGCTCTTTTAGAACGGCAGCTGCTTTTAAGACAGAGAAGTCCTGGCTTTTGTGGATTCCCAAAGCTGTGACTGGCTTCCTGCCAATGGTTCAATCTATTGGAGTAGTTACTCCTTTTTTGGTTGTTCAAAAAGCACTATTAGAGAGCTTATGGAGAAAGTGAGGCAAAGAACTCAGAGGATTTCCACATTCCCTTTGACAGCCAGAGAATTATTTCTGGACCTTCAAACCAGAGCTGGTGGGCTTCTGACTTTCTCTCTGCATCACAAAGCTCACGTCTTCTGGCTATGATGAGTTCTAGTAAGGGTATCCTGCAGGGAAAGCGGCGTGCTTGCCTCTAATTTGGTTGTACTCAGAGTTCTGCTAACACCTGCTGTTAATTACTTTAAGTCATCCAAGAGGGGCCTTTGCATCTGTCTAGCCTAGATTTTTGTAGTTGAATTTCGTGGGCAGAAAAGGTTGAAGCGTACATACCTTATCTCAACTGGGGTTTGAATATTTTATAAAATTTAATTAAAAACTTGTGACACATGTTTCAAGATCAAAACCATGAACAAGACACTTCTAGAAGGCAGACTTCTACACTTGTTTCTTCTTTTCCCCACAGACAACCATATTTTCAAAAATGGGATTATACTGTCATCTTTAATTCTAAAAAGTTAGTATTGGTATTTGCCTCTGCTTCCTCCATTCTTACAGACAATTCAATAACCTAGTCACACTTTTATGTCTTAATTTTTTTGTGTGTGTGTTGATCTTTTTTTTTTTTTTGCTTTTAGCCACTTCAGGATATATATTTTTTTGCCTTATTTCTTTTGAAGAATGTGTAGTGTTCTATTGTATGAATTTACCAGGGATTTTAGTTAGTTTATTTTTTAAGGCAGGGTCCTGTTTTTTTTTTTTTTTTTTTTTAGCTCTGGCAGGCCTGTTACTAAATAGCCCATACTGGCCTTGAAGTTGTGGCAATGCTCCTGCTGTAGTTTCCATAGTGCTGGGTTACCATACCGGACTAATTATCCGATCTCCCTGTATTGACTTGGATCAGGATTTTCTCTCCTTACCATTTTATTTCCTGGAACCATTGCTGCTTGTGTACGAAATGGCTTATTCTGGAACTTGTCAGGATTCTATTAGTCGGGATTTTTAATATTCACTATAGCTCTATGAGTATTTTAACAAACACGTAAGAATAAAGCCTTGATCAAAGCATTTCATATGTATATAATTAAGATTGTCGTAAGATGTCATAGGGTGGGTCCCAAGGAGACTTGTGAACAGCAAAACTTTAGCAGTAGAGGCTGCTCCGTGACTTTGTGACTCCTGCAGTAACAGGAGCCATTCCACTCTTGGTTTCTGATTCTTTAGACACATTATTCTTATTGTTAATTTTGTTTTATTACCATTTGACAATTTTATATGTGTTATAATGTATTTTGGTTAATTTCACCCCCTACTACCCTCACTTATGTCCCTACCCATCTCCTACTTTAATTTTTTTCTTCTTCCAGCCACATTATTCTTGAATAATGTCTATCCTTTTGTATCTTACAGTGTAGAAAAATTCTAACATTTAACTTGAGATATTTCTGATCCCATTCCACTCTGTACTCATCATAATGTTATGACTTGTAAGCTGGCATCTTTCACGGCTTCCTATTTAAAACGTGTCTTATGATCCTGTGTTTTAGCATCAAGCAATTTAGCCATTTATGACTTTGACTGGAAGAAATGGTAAAAAACTTAGATTGTCTTCTCTGGTATAGTAGAATATGTTGAGAATGGCAGATGCAGCATCATGTTTGGACCGATACTAGCAGCACTAAATTTCAACTTGGCATTTTGATTTTAGCATTTTGGTCCATGAATGTCATTCTTTGGGAGGCCATTTAATGTTTAATTCTCCATTGGTCTTATTGCCACATTTGTAGTCTTAAAAATCTAGGTTATTTTGAAGCGTTGAGAAGTTTAGAAGTGGTAATTTCTAAGCTGATGACAATTGTTAGTATGTGAGACTCTTTGATAACAGATTCATGCATCTAGTACTGATGTAGTCACTGAAGAAAAAGAGAATGAATGCGAGCTGAGTTATATGCTATATGACAGGCAACATATTGAGTATTTCACAGAAACACCTTACAGAATTCTCACATCAAAAATTTAGGGACAAATGCTATTACTATATGTCTTAGATTTCTTTTGCTGTGAAAAGATACCATGACCACAACAACTCTTTTATAAAGAAAACATCTAATTGAGTTGGTTCACTTACAGTTTCAGAGGTTCAGTCCATTATCATTATAGTAGGGAGCATGGTGGTGTGTAGGCAGATGTGGTGCTAGAGCTGGGAGTTCTTAACATCTTGACTCAGAGGCTATGGGAAGTTGACTGACTGTCATACTCAGGGAAGCTTGAGCAAAAGAGACCGGAAAGCCTGCCCCCACAGGGACACACTTCCTCCAACTAGGCCACATCTCCTAATAGGCCACTTCCTTTGGGGACCATTTTCTTTTAAACCACCACACTATATTAATTTGTAAATCAAGAAAGTGAGGTTCAATTGTGTAGGTGATTTACTCAATGGTACACAGCAATGGGACAAATATTTGCATGAATTCAGATCTGGCTTCTTGGGCATTTTCCATTATACCTTACCAAATCCCTTAGTGAGGCAAGGTCAGTGTTCAAGGAGTCCAGCCCCCAGTGGTGTGGTTCAATGCTGTGTAATGCATAAGATCTGTGTAAGAGTCTTAGAGCCTGTGTTTACAGGTATACTTGTAAGCTCCGTAAATTTCACCCTAACCAGCACATTTGATATACTTAGTGTTTGTGACTGTGGCTGATTGAAAGACATTGCCTGTTGAAATACTGTCTTTTCTGTTTCTTAAACTATACAACTTAGTTCTTTTAGTGAATTGTTAATTTAGCTAAATATATAAAAATAACTTTTAAAAGATATAAATTAAAGTAGTGATTTAGTTAAGGTTTCTATTGCTGTGATAACACTATGACCAAAAGTAACTTTGGGGAAGAAAAGGTTTGTTTTATGTTACAATACTCAAGTCACAGTCCATCATTGAGGAAAGTCAGGGTGGGAACTCAAGGAATCTGAAGGCAGGAACTGAAGCAGAAGGGGTGTTCTATACTGGCTTGTTCCTCATGACTTGCTCAACCTGCTTTTAAAAAATTTATTTACTTATCTTTGAAGATGTGATGTCAAGTGAAGCAAACCAGTCCACAAAGAATAAATATTATGAAATTCTATTCATATGAAGTAAGTTGGGTAGAAAAATACATAGAATAAAATGTAGAATGTTGGTTGTTAGGGGGAATCAGTACTTAATTGATACAGAAGGTCAGTTTGGGAAGATGAGATACATTCTAGTTGACAACAGCCTGCTTTCTTATAGAGCTCAGTAACACTGCCTGGGATAGCACCACCCACAATTGACTAGTCTCTTCACATCAATCACTAATTAATAAAATGCCCCAGAGGCTTTCCTACATGCCCATCTGGTGGGAGAATTTTCTCAGATGAGGCTCTCTCTTCCCAAATGACTCTATCCTGTTTCAAGTTGACAGAACACTAGCCTGGAGAAATACTGAAATTGCTTTAATGTAAGAAAAAAAAAGAGAGAGAAATCTTAGACTTCTAACCATAGGATATTGGTGACTTTGAGTGGACGATGTGCCAAGTGTCCTTGAGCAATCAGAAGTCATGAGAATATGGGTATGGGGGTGTGTGCAGACCTTATGTTATCTGATGAAAGGTCTCAGAGCCTTGATTATGATGTAAATAAGATGGACTTGAAGTAGAGGTTCAAATGATTTATAAATGTGAATTTTTCCATCTTTGGAGCTCTTTGCTGTCTTTGATTAAAAGAAGTAGGACTTTAACACTTTCAACTCTGTAAGATGCCACATGAGTTAGGGTTGTGCTGTCAAGGATTTCAGATGCCTCAAGTAAATGAATAACTACTGATGCCCATGAAGGAAAGGATTCTTTGGATGGGTAGGTGGCTAATCTTGTGCTAGAACAACTCATTTATTAGTCTCTGATTCTGAGTTAAGGATGAAACACCAAAAATCTGCAGGAACTAGGAGTGTCAGGCAAGGACAAAAGAGGATTTTTATTCTACCCACTACATTCCTACATGTAGATCCCTGTCTCTTTTTAAGCACCTAGATGGTGAGAGCTTAATGTAATTGATCTCATACAGCTTGTGAAGGAAATTAGAAGGCCTGTCTCACGCTGAGAGCTGTAAGTTTTCATAAGCAACCTTAGCCTGGGGGTCAGTTCTTACTACCTGAAAATGTATCTACTTGGTTCCCAAAAGTGTATTGTTTAGAACACTGGTTCTACAAGATGTTCAATGGAAAAAAATGTTCCAGAGTTAAATCTAATTTGCGAATATATGTTTAACACACACACACACACACACAGACACACACACACACACATTCTCTCTCTTTTCTCTCTCTCTCTCTCTCTCTCTCTCTCTCTCTCCATTATATGTATGGTAGCATTATGTATCTATTCAACTAGTTTCTCTTCATATAACACACACACACACACATTTTTATTTAAGATTTCATGAGCTCATAATTAAGACACTGTGTTCTGGCACACAGTCCATCTTTGGAATGGAAAGGGAAGCCTGTAGTAGAGCTCACAGTAAACTGTGATGAAGGTGGCCCTGTGGTGCAGCAGATAAAGGATGCTCTTTTCAATAAAAGACATTAAATGGATTGGATATCCATGGAAGTAAAAATGATTCTTGCTTCTTGGATGATTAGGAAAGGTAAATCACCATGACTAGGAGAGTATGTTTGTGACATAGGATAGAGCCTATCTTTATGACATGGAAGGAAAAAAAGTCTTTATAATCTATGTAGAGGGAAAAGAATAGTAAATAGTCCTGTGTGTGAATTAAATTCTCTTTATCAAATTAGTTATTAAGGAAATAATATGATAAGATGTAGACATGGGTGACATATTTGTTTATATACACACATGTATACACACACATCACACACACATACCACACCCCCACATATCTCTCTCTCTCATTCACACACACAATACACACCACACATACATACCACACATACCACGTACACACATATACTACACACACACACACACACACACACACATTCTTTAATAAAAACTTTACATAAAAACCAAAGTGTCTATAAATCATTTAAAAGTAGAGATAACCTAAAGAAATGGATTCAGTCAGTCACGTATGAGGACATTTAAATAGCCAAAAGAGGCAGATGAAACTATGCAAATTGCCAGGCATTGGGGAAATGCAAATGAAGATGCAACATAATCATAAAGGAACTGTTAAAGTAGAAATTTCCAGTGAAGCAGGGTATGATGGTACACAGACCAGCTTCAGGGCCTGAGGCAGGAGACTTACGTGAGTTCAGTAGTTAGAATTTATCTTGGGCAGCACAGTGACACTACATCACAAAGAAAACTTCAAGTACTGGGAAGGAAGTGGGGTGATGGCCCCCTCATCCACAGTGGTGGGAGCACTGATTAGTATACCACTTGGGAAGACTGGCTGGCAGGAATGACTCACAATGAACATATGGCTTGTTTTACAGTCCAACATAATTCAAGGAACTCATAGAGTATATGCCCATCAAAAAAGTACATATATATTTAGTAAAGGATGTGCTAGAATGTTCATGGGAACAGCTCAAATGTTTCTCAACAGTAGAATGGCTGAACAGAGTGTGATGAATTCAATAATGAAATAGCACAGCAGCGAGAATGAACAAATGACTGTACAAGGCAACATCCAGCACGTGGGAGGCAGAGCCAGGTGGATCTCTGTGAGTTCGAGGACAGCCTGGTCTACAGAGTGAGATCCAGGACAGGCACCAAAGCTACACAGAGAAACCCTGTCTAGAAAAACCTAAATAAATAAATATATAAATAAATAAATTTCTCAAATGTAATTTTGATCAGATGCATTCACACACAAAGACAGTAATACTGGATGATGCTAAAAAGTTTATTAACAGGAAATATTATAGTGTTAGATAACAGGACAGTGGTTACTCATAGAGGACTCAAAGAGACTTTGGGAGTGCTGGTGATCATTGTTTCTATTATTTAATTATTATTATTTTTTTGCTTGCATTTATGTAAGTGTGCTGTTTATGTACCTGGTACCCTCAGAGGTTAGAGGAGGGCATCAGATTCGATTCCCTGGTACTGAAATTACAGATGGTTGTGAGGTTCCGTGTGGGTGCTGGGAACTGTGCCTGGGTCCTCTGCAAGAGTAGCAACCACTAAACAATCTCTCCAGTCATTTCTTTAAAATCTGGGCATTTGTTTCCCTTTTGAAGAGTAATTATGCATTTTCTTGTATATTTGATGTGTAAAAATATAAAGCCTGGTAAAAGGAGGATGTATCAAAACAAAAATCTACTCAAGGAAGATACTTAGACCTAGGTTTCCAAGGAACACCCTGAGGAATGTAGACTTATTCACAACCTTTGGTGGTGGTGGTGGTTGTGTGTATATGTGTGTATTTGTTTTCCTTACTTTTTACATGAATTCTAAAGCTGTTTGGAATATAGCTTAGGTAGTAGAGTGCTTGCCTAGCATTCTTGAAGCCATGGGTTGGATACCTGATGAATATCTTGGTGCCTGCTTGTAATGGCAGCATTTGGGAAGAGAGTATAGATGACTTGTGGGCCTTGCCACCCCTGGGCAGGTGGTCCTGGGTTGTATAGAAAGGTTGCTGTGAGCATGGAATTCAACCAGTAAATAGTATTCCATTATGGTCCCTGTTTCAACCAGTAAATAGCATTCTGATATGGTCCCTGTTTCACTTCCCATTCCCTGTCTTCATTTCCTGCCTCAGTTTCCTTGATGATGAACTGTAACCTGTAAGCCAAATAAACCCTGGTCAGTGTTTTACCTCAGCAACAGAAGGCAAAACAGAATAGCCTATGTGAATATATGTGCACCACGTGCATGCAGGTGCCCACATAAGCTAGTAGAGGGCACTGGATCCCCTAAAACTGGAATTACAGGCAATTGTGAGCTGTCTGACGTCAGTCCTCAGAACTGAACAAGGGCCCTCTGCAAGATCAGTAAGTACTCTTAACCACTGAGCCATCTCTCCAAACCCAGTTTAAGTTATTTTTAGGCTCAAAAAATGATCAAATAAAATGATATTGAAGGGAAACATTAACAGATGTTTTTCCAAATAATGTTCCAATTTTATCATTAAGTAAATTATGGAGGAACAAAACTCTCCATAACTTCATCAGAAATCTACAAAAAGCATTCTTTAGCTAACTGCAATTTTATTTAATCATGGTAATTAAATCATGTTTTTGATAAAGTAGGTTTTATTATCATTGAAATCTAAGTTAATTTGTGCTTATACAAGCTAGCAACATTTTGTCCTCTTTCCCAGTTCTTATTTTATAATTTGAGGGCCATTTCTGAGGACAGCGTGTGTGCTTGGATCACCACATAGGCGCTTTTTTCCCTTACACTAATTAAATAATTAAATCACTTGTTTCAGAGTCTTGAAATGCCAAATGTCCAGTTTCTCTGTTTCCACAGACTCTGAACTCTTGACAGCCAACAATTCTCTAAGTGTTTGACATTCAGAAATTGGAGAGAATAGGTCAGGGCATGGTGATTTGGTTTGCATTTTAAGTAGGTGAGAGTCTAAAAAAAAATAGGAAAGATTTGTGTTGAATAATAATTTTTCTTAGTTATTGTCTGTGTTAACATTAAGACCTTTGGTTTTCAAGTGAAGACAAAAACTAAACTAACTGTTTTTACCCCAACTTTACTTCCCTGAAAAAATTAATTACATATATGTTTATTATTTATTTATGCATGTGTGTTTGTGCACACACATGCACACTCCATGTAATACCATGGCAGAGAATACTGTGGGAGTCAGTGTTCTCATTCCATATGTGAGTTACCTGGGGACAAACTCAGGTCATCAGGCTTGGCAGCATGTACCTCTTTGTAATACACCATTTCCCCAGCACACCGACTTTTTGTCTTTTGTAGCAATTCTTGTGGATAATTCCAGCAATATGACCATGATTTTTAAAAAATTATAATTACGTTTAAGTGGGATATTTATGCTATCATGTTGCGCATTTCTAAAGGAATCAGGATGTTCCAGTGTGATACTCAACTCTTTCGTGGTGACAGAAACATTACAATCTCTCTGCTTAAATTGCTTTTTATGTAGCAAGCTTACACTTTGAAAATTCCTTTCTCATAATGTAATATTTATATTTAATTCTACTTAATCAGGTTTCTAAAGGAAAGATTGCTTAGAATATTCAAATTATTAACTCAATCACAACTCTTGTGTTAACTAGTGATTTTAATTTTTCTTCTGTGGAAATGTTTGATATATATATTTATGTATATATATATATAATGATGTACACATGTATGTGGATATGTGTTTGCAGGTGCACCTGCCTGTATGTGTGAGGTCAGGGGTCAATGTTAAGTGTTTTTCTCTATTGCTTTCCACCTTATTTTTGAGACCTGGTCTCTCAGTAAACCTGGAACTCAGTGATTTAGCCATATTCTCTGACTGGTGAGCCCCTGAGATATTCCTGTCTACTTCCCAATGGTAGGCATGTGCCATCATGCTAGGCTTCTTTTACATCAGGGCTGGGGATTTGAACTCAGTTCCTCATGCTTGCATAAGAAGCACTTTACTAACTGTAGGATTATAGACATGAGCTGCCAACTTGGCTTTTTATGTGGGTCCTGGGGATCTGAATTCAGTTCCTCATGTTTGTACAGCAGAAACTTCATTTACAGAGTCATCTACTCAACACTGCTTTATATTTTGGAGAATGCATTTATTTAGGTATCATCGTGTGTTTTTTCTTCTTTACCTGTTGGTGAAAATGCTAATGAAGATAATAAAAAATCAAGGAGAAGAGAAGAAAGTTGGACTTGAGCTGCAGCAGCAGGGGGCAATGAAGCCCCGTTGAGAAACTTAACATTTCCTTATAAATAATCATATCCAAGGTCAAATGTACATAGGCTCCTCTATGAGAACATTTTTGATGCTGTATTGAAATTTTATGATAATAAATATTATTAAAGAGGTGAGATGTCCATTTCTTGTCGCTGACTCACCAAGTTGCTGATTGATGGATTCAGAACCTGAATGTTGACTGTTTCATAGAACCTGTGGGAAATGGTTGAATAGTAACAGGAAATGCTCATGAGCTAATGTTATCAGGGCATGCTTAACGACACTTCTGTTAATGGGGCATCACAATAATGTGCAAAGGAGGGAGGTGTCTAGGGTTTCTGTGATGGATACCATTTGGGCCTCACTGGCAAAAAGGTTTATCGGTTCCTTAGTGGACTTTGAACCTGATATCAGAACTCAGTCAGTTGTGTGGTATGAGTTTTGCTTGTGTATGTATTTGTAATGTGATTAGCAACATTGTTATGTGAATATACATCACTTTAGAGACTATGTTCAATTGTTTGCAAGCAGTGATATGTATAATTTCCATGATGTCCCTGGATTCAGTGTAAGTGTAAGTTGCTGCAAAGAAGTGATGCCTTTCAGTGAGCCTTCTCCAAGGCTATAACAGATTAGAACATCAATGATGTGCAGAGGCTGAGATGTTGTAGGTCCAGAGTCAAATTATCTGGGGCCATTTTAATTTTTTTAATAGCTATTTATTGCCTGTCTCTGTATGTGACCTAACATCCTTGTGACTAATAGGTAAATCGGAAATCTATGACAAGATCTCCAACTTCTACCAACCAAAAAACTAAAGGGTAGCATCCAAGCCCTATAGCAGAGGTCTTCTTATTTAGCTATAACCCACCAACCCAATGTTTCTACTAATGTGTTTAAAAAGTGATTTGTTGTATGACTCTCTTTTGTTCGTATAAAACTCATGGATTTCTTAATTTGTAGAAACATGGAATTTGGGATAACCCGAATCTGTGTTCCCAGGGTATGATCACTCATATCTGAACTCCAGAACAAACTCTGTTTCATCCCCTTTGAAGTGAGAGTCGTGTTTCTTGCATCGACCACAGGAA
Source organism: Peromyscus nudipes (assembly GCA_902168325.1). Taxonomy (NCBI): domain Eukaryota; kingdom Metazoa; phylum Chordata; class Mammalia; order Rodentia; family Cricetidae; genus Peromyscus; species Peromyscus nudipes. Next base: position 23,212 of record CABHPH010116034.1, read on the forward strand.
CCATATAAGCATTGCTATTTGTGTGAATAAATTTGAAGAGGCCCTGTGGGAATATTGCAATCAAAATCCTGTTGTACGAATCAGGAGCAGCATTTAAGGAACTTCTCCTTTAGAGTCCTTTTCATGGGGGATTTTCCTCCTGTCTGAGTGCTTGCCACATCACTGCACTCTACTTGAACAGCACAAAAACTCTCACACAGCTTAAGTGTTGAATTCAGAGAGAACAAACTTTTGTATAAGTTCATTGTGATTTATTAGTTTTTAAGGCTATCATGTGAGTTTTTACATTTCAAACTGGATTTTCTTAGTAATTTGGTTTATAATACATTTGGTTATCTATCAGGCTGATGTATATTACCTGCCTTATTCTAAATGTTACTTCATTGGTAGATGTTAATGCAACATTACAGTTGGTAAC
>CABHPH010116039.1:0-16165 GCA_902168325.1 Peromyscus nudipes
GGGGGGAAACATATTGAAATAGCCTGTAAAAACAATAGCTGCCCATGAGCACAAGACACTTCAATCTTTTTCTTCTAAGAAATACACAAAAAACCTTATGTGGCTCTCCAGATTATTAAAGTATTTTTAGAAAATGACTTCACCCTCAGAGTCCCTCAGATTGTAACACAGAATGTGTGTTATGTTTCTTTCTTTCAAAAAGATTACATCATTTTTGATGAGGTCACCTTTTTCAGAGTTGGAATTATTTCATCCTGCATGAGACAGTCTGAACCACAAGGGGGTTCCCTGTTTACGGAAGGAAACATCTGTAATTGAACCTACACAAATTTACTTTTTTTCAGAAGATATTTGGTTCTTAAAAGCAACCTTTACTTTTTTTTTCCAAAACAAATATTTTCTTTTGTCTTTTCCTCTGGAAAATAAACTTGACTAAAAGCAACTTAGCTCTTTGTTGGGAACTAAAACCCAAACTTAACAGATGTCATATGCATTCCAAGTCAGTTGCTAATTATATGACTCTAGTCTAAGGGGAATGAAAACTGGTAAGTGTTCAGGTTCTAGCATGGGTAGGGGTTAGGAGTGCATGAGAGCATGGGGTATAAAGGCATCCGTTGGTTTCATGTACTTATTATTACATGTTTATGCATGCTGGTGTATTTTGCACAGTTTGTTTTCTTTTCAAATAAGGTTATCTGTTCTCTACTCTTAAAATAAGAGATGGTCTTTTATTTGCTTTGTGCTTGCTTGTTTTGGATGTCATTTTGTATTGGCATCTGAAATACACTGATTAGCTATAAATGTGATGCTAGATTATACAGTGAATACCTTTGGAGGAAAATGCTTTTGGTTAAGGCTACCATTAATGGTTGCATTATGGTTCAAACTGAAATAATTTATCTTATACTAGACCCTACTGTTTAACCTTAAGCAGTTGTCCTAAATGCTTTCCTTAATTATCTAGCACTGTGCTGCCCTCTAGTGGTTCTGAAAGTTACTTCTTCATGGAATACATTGCTGCAGAGATGTGGTGGGCAGAAGCAATAGAATGGAGTGTCTTACCAAGGAGGTTGCCGTGAAGATGAACCTAGAGTGGGATAGCCTACACCACACCATCTCAACACTGTGCTTTTTCACCTAGTTTGGTTTGAGGCTGAATTAAGTCCAGAGTAAATCCCTTACCAACCCATTGAAATTGTTGACTTGATGTTGACACGAAAAGTGTCTCCACCTGTCATAACAATGTATGCCAGTGTATGACTTCCTACTTCCTTGAAGTAACACACAGCTGCAGAATCTCAGATAGTTTGAGTGTGTTCAAAGGTAGAAATTATGCAAATAACAAAGATCACTAGAAACTGTAGTCATTCACATTTCTTAAAGTTTAAGTTGATTCAGACTCTAAAATTTAAATCAATTGGAAATGCAAAGCAGAACCAGAAATTCAGTTCACCAGAACTTAGAAAGTTACTCAAACTGTTTGTGCCCTAAAATAATGGTTTGATGCTCTGATCCAAAGTGAAGGGAAGTGAAGCTCCCAGACCCATGGCGAGGACTTTCCAGCCTTGCACTTGTAGAATCCTTTTATCTCACTACAGATTTAGTGGATGGCTGTGGGTCAGAGGAATGTAAATATATCTGTCTGTTAGAATCACCAGTACTGTAAACTTTAACTACACAAAGTGTCTGAGGACAGTAAGAACGCTGTCTTGGGCTCCTTTCTAATACTCCCTTGATTGTCAGCAGGAGTCTGGAAGCCAGGCAGGACAGACATGCCTCACTTCCCTCTGTAAGCAATTAAAGGAGTCGGAGAAGTGAAGTGACCTTTCTCCAGGCATAAGAAGGGGTGAATCAGTGACTGAAACCCGGGTAGTATACCCACACATTCTATAGTATTTCAGATGTCCTTTGAGAAGATGTATAGAAAATGCAGACTGACATGAAAGAACTGGGGTCTAGATTCTCCTCAAAAGACCTTTTAGGATTCACATTTAGCCAAAGGCCTTCATTCATCTCATGGCTTTTGGAAATTAGTGGTAGAGAAAATCCAGTCTCCTCCAGACTAGATTTAGACACTCCGTGATACTTTTTTTTTGGTTTTTTGAGAGAGAGTTTCTCTGTGTAGCTTTGTGCCTTTCCTGGATCTCGCTCTGTAGACCAGGCTGGCCTCGAACTCACAAAGATCCGCCTGCCTCTGCCTCCCGAGTGCTGGGATTAAAGACGTGCGCCACCACTGCCCGGCCCCGTGATAGTTTTATTATTATGAAAATATCAGTCATCAGGCCATAACTTCATTCGTAAAACAGATGTTACTTGTCCTTTAGCTTTCCTATATACAAACTGTGGAGTGACTTCTGAGTCCTGATTTTGGAAAATGTCAACTTTAGGTCAGTGTGAAGAAAAACTGACTCAATCATACTCCTAATCATGGAAGACAGGGACTGTCCTAAAATAGCCTCATCATTTAAGAGTTGACTTTTTTTTGGCCAGGTCTTTAATGGACAGGCCTTTAATACCCACAGTCAGGAGGCAGAGGCAGGTGGATCTCTGTGAGTTCAAGGCAAGTCTGGTCTAGATAGCAAGTTTCAGGCTAGCCAGGGCTACACAGACCCTGTCTCAAAAAATAAGAAGAATAGTTGACTTCTTTTTATTTATTCCCACCCCGGCTACGATATTACTATGTAGATACAACTAGTCAGTAAGTATTTAATCGCACTCCATTCATAGCCCTTTGAAAAGTATATTATTTAAAAACTTAAAGCCTTTCCTTTCAAAAAACTGGAAGACCAGGACTATACAGACCTGAATGTGCTATAAAGACCTAGGTCCCTGCAGGGTGAGCCAAGGAGAAACTGGGACACACTGCTGGATAAGCCACAACCTAGAACATTAGTGTTTAGGGACTGTGAAGGAGGCGGTCTTGATTCTTGTACTCTTAGACTTATAATCTCGTGTATTCCAATGACTTTGGCCACCATCAGCCATTTAAAACCTACACAGACTTCACTTAATGTAGCCTGACAATACTTACAGCGACATCAGGCCCTCATTAACCCAGTGCACAAGAGTGTGACTGCCTGTAAGATGGGTTTCTACAGTAAGACAGACATCTGGCATTAATACGCTGTGTTTTTAAAGGGGGGGGAATAAATAATTACAATAAAAACAGATCTCTTAAAATCAAATATTTAGTTATTCCCATTAGTATCTTTAAAATTTTCATATCATCACTGCGTCGGGAAATAATGGCATCCACATAAAACTGTGAAAAGTGTCACATTTAAATTGAAAGTTATTTTTAAAATATTCAGTCTGAACATAAATACTACATAATTACTCTTTTTTCTGTTCTCTCACAGAATGCCCAGAGGATAAGCAGTTCTCAAGCCACTCAGCCTCTCGCCACGCCTGTGGTGTCCGTGACAACTCCGAGCTTGCCTCCACAGGGCCTGGTGTACTCAGCAATGCCGACAGCCTACAACACTGGTGAGCCGTCTCTGGGGCCTTTTCTTTCCAGGACTCTCTTCTTACCATTTTATGCTAAACAGCTGTACTTGTTTAGTTTTTAAGCATGTCTATTGATAATATTATTTCTGGGTTTTTTGTTTGAAATTGAAATGCATATTTTTAGAATGCTAAACCTTTAAAAAATTACATAAAATGAATTGGTAATAGATGTAAGTTATTTCTCCAGTGTGCTATTAGTGCTTCTACTTTTGTCTTGTTTCGGTTTGTAGTTTTTCTGTTTTGTTTGTTTGTTTGCTTTTATTTATTTTTTGAGACAGGTTTTTTGTTTTTTATGTAACAGCCCTGGACCAGGTTGGTCTCACTCATAGAGATCCACCTGTCTCTGTCTGGAAGTGCTGGGCCAGGCCTGGCCTTCACTGCTTTTGGACAAAGAAGGAAGTAGCTATTGCTAAGTGGCACACTTTCCACCAAGGCCGGCAGGAGCGGGTGCTCACTGTTTTCACGTCGTCTCTATTTGTACAGTGTCTGTTCTCCACACCTCGGAGATCAGACGGTTGGTCTTCATTCTGTAAACGTGCTTTGGGAAGGGCAGACGTCTCTTAGGGGGTGGCAGGTGCTTTGCTGTGCCAGGCAAGATGTGGAAATGATCACCTTCTTCATTCCTCCTCACTGCCAGTCACTCTGCTGCAGAGAATAGGCTTTCATTCGGTTTGTTGTTTTGTTTTGAGACTTTCCATCTTAAAATACTCTCAAGACAGAGGGCTGTTAGGACAGTTCAGGAGTGTCACAGTGATGGGGGAGGGCACTACTAGCCAAATGGACCATGTGGAGAACTGATGTGCAGTCGGTCCCTCTTGGTTTACCGTTCTAAGGCAGACAGGAGGCACATGTGGTTTCATTTTCTCCCCAGCTGAACTAAATACCTGTGGCTCTGGGAAAGCAGTAAATTACACCTTGTCAGTTGTCCAGAGACGGCAGCGCAAAGAAGTCACCCTTTTATGATGCTCCTAAGTGGACTGTGGTGGAGAGCTCCTAATTTTAGACTACAGGGTTAAGTGCTTTGGCACCAGCACTCAGACTGCTGTGTGGTGCTACCTGGAGGAACAGGCAGTTTATGCATTTGATTGGCACTGTAACTTAGTGTCAAGGCCACACCCCAGGCAGTAAATAAAGAAATGAATGAATGAGCCTCTTTTTAAAATAAAAGTAAAATGGTCTGAATCCCATAGACACTTCTCATCCCCATCAGTAATGCCACTGCCAGTGTCAGAACTATTGAATGTGTTCTACAGATAGGTGTTGAACATGGGTGATAGGTTCCCTAGCAGGCGCTGTAAATAGAGCATGTAGTCAGTAGTGGGGCTCGGTTCTGGGAGAGAGAGCAGCCCTGGGAAAGACCTGTCCTCCGTGTCAGGACTGTCTGTCAGCAGAGACCCAGGCAGGAAGGAGTCCACTAGGCAGAACAAGGCGAATGGCACAAGCCAGGGCAGTTAGAGTTGAGCTGGGGAAGTGGGGGATTTGCTGGATATGTTACAGATTGTTCATGTTGTCTTGGGAGCATTGGGAAGCCAGAACAAAAGGCTTTGTCAAGGAGTGTCACAGTCATATTGGTTGTCTTCAGAACTGTCATTTGGCTCCAGTGCTTGTTTGTAGGAGATGATTCTGTGGTTAAGACTTGGTGCTACTCTTGGAGAGGACTCCAGTTTGGACCCCAGCACCCATGTCAGGTGGTTCCCAACGTGCCTTAACTCCAGCTCCAGGCAAGTCCAGCACCCTCTTCTGGCCTGTGTGGGACCTTGTACTCTAGTGCACAGACACACGTACACATAATTAAAATAACAAAAACAAACCTTGTTTTTTTAACTGAATGCCAGTAAGTCATGGAGAGGTAGTTGAGTAGTCCAAGTAATAGTTTGTTGGTACCTGGGCTAGAGCAATGAGAACCCACTGGAACCCTGACGAACTGGAGTGATGGCAGGTAGGATTGACCAGACTGAGTTGTTGATGGTGGTGGAATCAGAGAGCAGCAGCAAGGAAGGAATGTTCGCACTCAGTTAGCACCACTGCATGTGCTGTTGGAGTGTTAGTGCAGATGATCAAGAAAGGAAGGGCAGCTCTCGGGAGAGCAGAAGCCTAGTTCGGGTTATGCCAAAGTTAAGGTGTTTGTAGAGATGGCCAAGTGGGACGTGTCAAATGGGTGGCTGGACAGGCCAAGAAGTCGAAAGAGAGTTGTGGACCAGACGTGTCCCTAGGGCAGGCATCAGTGTGACAGCCACGCCAGCCTCTGTGGGGATGGCTGAGACTTTCTGGGCATGTCAAGTGTGAAAGAATAGTCACCTAGAAACCTAAGTGCCAACTGCACTATCTCAACTCGGTCTTTTTTTTCCTTAAAAAATGTTAATTCAGTAGCAAGACCAACTGTTTTAAACACCTTTCTCGAGACATGAGAAGAAAGTTAAAAGTAGAAGTCTCTGTCATTTTTCCTCTGAACTAGATGGAAAACCCAAGTGTTAATGATGAGCGGAAGTCACTTCATGACATCAGGATCTACTGTCCTAAGCCTTGGTCACAGTAATTATGACTGATCATTGGTAGAAAAGGACTTGTGTGTCATAGAAAGATATTCATGAACTTCAGGTGACGTGTGCAGTCAGGGAGCCATTAAAACAAATGTAGTTCATTGTGTCATGGTGTAAGTTCAGTGTCTTTGCTCTAAGCTTGGCACATAAGAAAGCTTGTCTTTACTGTCCTGCTCAGAATCAAGATGTACTGATCCAAGTTCAGTCCAGTGTGTCTCTGTCCCGAGGGCAGGCAGATCCATCTAGAATAATAACTGGACAGGAACACTCCAGCATGACTGGCTTGTGGTAATAGGAACTTCCTTTTGTAGATTACTCACTGACCAGCGCTGACCTGTCGGCCCTGCAAGGCTTCACTTCCCCTGGAATGCTGTCTCTGGGGCAGGCTTCAGCCTGGCAGCAACACCATCTTGGACAAGCAGCCCTCAGCTCTCTAGTGTGAGTAACTGGAACTCTCCCTGAGCTTTTGCACATGGCCTGCACACTCCTCCTGTCACGTGGAGTCTTTTGCTTTGCAGGCTCTCATGAACATCCCTGCCATGATTCCCGTTTATGTAGACACAAGTGTTGGGAGAAAGTATTTTCTTAACACAGCTCTAGAGAGTAGCATGGATGCTGAGCAAACCCAGCATTCCTTGAAGGGATTTGGGGAAGCAGAACTTTCCCTTTAAACATAGAGTGTCACATGGTATCAAGGGATTCCCAAGGCCCAGATGCCACCTGTGTGTGCCCCTCCTCACTCACTCACAGATGAATAAGCCATTGCTTCCCAGAATCACCTGAGTCTGCTCCCTGAAGAAAGGCTGTGCCTTTTACTTTCTCCTTAGATCTTAGTAGAGGAGAAGTAGTATTGAATACCATATGTATGAATCAAGTGCCACGGACTCCTTTGGTTGTTTCTGGCCCAGTACACAAACTGCCTCATTCATAAAGGAATGTTCCTTGTGGGCAGGGTGTGAGGCAAGGAGGATTTATGGTGGTGCCCGGGAGAGACCAGATTCCCTGAACATTAGAAGGCACCAGTACAAGAGAGCATCCGGAAGAGGGGCAGCAGAGCACCAGCTGTCTGCTTTGCACCTGATCAGGACTGGGACACCTTAGCCCCCTCTGTCCACCATGCCGAGCCAGCAACTCCTTTCTCTTAGATGGTGAAAGAACCCCACATGTGGATTCCACCCAGCGTGCTCTGGAGAATTGTGTTATGGGTGGAAGTGCCAAGTACCTTAGGGAAATGTTTGGCCTATATTTGAAGCTATTGAGGCCTTAGAACTGTTCTGAATGGAAGTGTTAAAAAATGGTAGACCTAGCCAGGCGGTGGTGGCGCACGCCTTTAATCCCAGCACTCAGGAGGCAGAGCCAGGCAGATCTCTGTGAGTTTGAGGCTAGCCTGGTCTATAGAGCGAGATCTAGGACAGGCACCAAAACTACACAGAGAAACCCTGTCTCGAAAAACCAAAAAAAAAAAAAAAAAAAAGGTGGCCCTAAAAGCTGGGCATTTGGTGCTACCTATAGTCCCAGCTGTTCGGGAGGTTGAGGCTCAGGAATTGAGGACCATCCCTGGGCAACATAGGGAGACAAAATGACAAAACACAAACAAATGATAAGCCCAGGAGACAAGTGGGAATGGCTGCAAGCTTAGACATAGAGGGAAGGTCCTGGCTCCCATACTACCCCAAGCAAGTTCCTAGCCTTTCTGAAGCTATTTGCTCTGTGGAAAACAAGGATGATTCAATTTACATCTCATGGCTGTTGTGAGGAGATGAGATGTGCCTGTCACGGGGCCCCAGCAGAGAAGATACTAAGGGAAGGGAGACAGGGAACAGAGTTCAAGGTCTGTATTGTTCTCTCTTGAGACAGCTTCCGACACTCAGACTGCACAAGTGTGGCATCTCAGACCCTCGGCTTTCCCAGACAGGCAGTGTCTGCTGAGCTGTGCTGTGAGGTATGCAGATGCCCTACCAAACCATCTCACCTCTCTTGTCTTTCCACAGAGCTGGAGGGCAGTTATCTCAGGGTTCGAATTTGTCCATTAACACCAACCAGAACATCAACATTAAATCAGAGCCAATTTCACCTCCCCGGGATCGCATGACCCCATCAGGCTTCCAGCAGCAGCAACAGCAGCAGCAGCAGCAGCAGCAGCAGCAGCCGCCTCCTCCACCACAACCTCCACAACCCCAACCCCGGCAGGAAATGGGGCGCTCCCCTGTGGACAGTCTGAGCAGCTCGAGCAGCTCCTATGATGGCAGTGACCGGGAGGATCCACGGGGCGACTTTCATTCTCCAATTGTGCTTGGCCGACCCCCAAATACTGAGGACAGAGAAAGCCCTTCTGTAAAACGCATGAGGATGGACACATGGGTGACCTAAGGCTTCCTGGTTCATGTTTGTTCTTTTGTGTTACTGCAGTGAACTGCCCTACATATCTTAAATTGGTGAATAAGGACATGAGTTCAATATATTTATATGTACATACATACATATATATCCCTTTACATATATATGTATGTGGCGTGAGTGTGTATGTGTGGGTGTGTGTTGCATACACAGAATCAGGCACTTACTGCAAACTCCTTGTAGGTCTGCAGATGTGTGTCCACATGGCAGACAGAGCAGCACCCTGTAGGCACAGACCAGTCTGGCACTTCCTTGGACTACTTGTTTCGTAAGATAAACAGTTTTTGCAGAGAAACGTGTACCCATATATAATTCTTCCACATTAGCCTGCAGAAACCTAGGGGGCCCCCTATTTGTTTTATTTAACTGTGCGGTGACTGTAGTTACTTCAGAAAAAAAATGCTTTGTAGAACAGAGCAGTAGAAAAGCAGGAACCAAGAAAGCAATACTGTACATAAAATGTCATTTATATTAATAACCCAACCTGGCATGGGTCTATTGCAAAGGGGTGCATGGGAAAGGGCTGTTGATATTAAACAAACAAACAAACAATAAACAAAAGCCCCACACATAACTGTTTTGCACGTGCAAAAAAAAATGTATTGGGTCAAAGAAGTGATCTTTAGCTAATAAAAAAGAGAGAATAGAAAACACGCATGAAATATTCAGAAATACTAGCCTAGAAATATAGAGCATTAACAAAATAAAATTAATATATTAAGTTATAATTGGAATATGTCAGAAGTTTCTTTTACATTCATATCTTTAAAAATTAAAGAAGCTGATTTTAGGTCATGTATATTTTATATGAAAGAAAACACCCTTAATGAATTGATGACTATATATAAAATTATATCCACTACTTTTGAACACATTCTGCTGAATTATTTATATAAGCCAAAGCTGTATGTTGTAACTTTTTTTTTAGAGAATAGCTTTATCTTGTTTTAACTTTTTAGTTTTATTTTAAGAGGGGAGAAAAAACAAAAATATCTTGCAAACAGAACCTTGGAAAAAAAAAGCCATGAACACTTATTCTATATGTAAATTAAAAGTTGAGCCAAACTCTTTGTGTATATAGCATCTTAAATATATTCTCACCTTTGGTGTAAGCACCTATGTATTGTATGGTCACCAGATTATAAAGTATATTTTTGTGGATTGCCGCCAATTTGGGGGGAAAGGCGAAGTCCTTAAGTAGAGTATTCACTGTTTAATATTTACTATTTTGTTAAATATACTGTACTTTGGATTTTAATTCTTAGCCCAGTTTTTCAGAGGATCGTGTAAAGGGGTTTCCCCTCACTGGTGGTGAATGTGTGATGTTCTGTTGTAATCTTTGTGCTGTATGGGGTGAGCATCATTATATATTTTATATGTGTACATAAATAGCAAAGTGGCAAAAAATTGGTGTTAAGTTCATCCTGCATAAATATAAAATGTGTTGTAACAGATTTTATAAGGCATTATTTAAAACTTGCCTTTTGTGAGGAAAAAAAGAACAGTAGAAAGATGATCTAATTTAACTAATATTAGAGAAAAATGGCAGAATAGTAGATGAGCACAAAGGTTTTATAAGTGGTAAATAATTAGGGAAATATTTGTGGGGAAAGGGATCTTTTTCTCCTTGACTCTAAAGATAGAATGATGCAGCTGGTTACAAAATCCACTAGGGTTTTTAGCTGTCCCATGGAAAGGCATGGTCATGTAGGGAGCAGCTCTCTAATGGTGCGGATCCTTGACATGATTCTTGCTGTCCTGACGGAAACTGGTGCCACCCTCAGCTTGGATTTTGAGCAAGGCCTTACTTACAGGGAGACAACTCGTTGGTGATAGCAAGTTCATCCGTTTACTGGGCTTGTGCCATGAACAAAATTCAAAGTCCTGTATATCTTTTATCCTAGATTTTTAAATACTCCTTTTCCTGAAAATCTTTAAAAGGGTTTTAAAATGGCTGCTATTTTATATTGAACAATGTTAAGCAGCTACCTGCAGTTTTTACTTATATTTTCTTTTCCCCCTAAATTATGATCCTTTCAATGTCTCCTCATCTGCCGTTATGACAGCCCACCTGCCAGGCTTCCTGACTGGCCCAGAGGGATTAGGTACGTGCACCGTGGTGAGCACAGGCTGTGCAGGGGGAGAGCGCTTCACTGACAGCTTGGTAGCACATGGTAGTAGAAGCCAAAAAAGTGAGGGTGATGTTTGTCTCCTCTCTGTAGTCTGAACATTTGGCTCTTACTCAGAAAAGATTAGATTTTCTTCTTGAAATTGACTGAGTTGACTTACAGGCACATTCTTTATAAGGTCATACCTAATTAAAACAAGACAGTCTCCCGACACTGAATTTCCAAGATAACACTTACCACTTTGTAAACCATTTATAGCTTTGAAAGTGTTAAGTGGCCCTTTGGTTATTATTTATGCATGTTCATGAACTTCTGCTGTATATTGGAATAGGAGTTAACACAGTCACATTTACTGTCTATTTTCTTGTGTGCCTTATGAGATGGCTTTTCTGACTGTATCTCAATAGTCTTTCTTTCTATGCAGGTTTATAATCAGTACAACTACTGTTTTCTAAAGTGATACTACACAAGGCTCGGAGTTTGTATTTAAATTACACTGACCAAGTCACAATGTATTCCGTTTTCAGGAACTGAATATCTGACTGTTAATCTTTTCCCATATGCCCAATGTGATTTGGAGCGTGTGGGCTTGACATCCTTCACCCAGACACTCATGTGTGAACACATCCACATCCACAGCTCTCGGTGGAAGCCAGCCTAGAGTGAGGAGGACGCTAACCTGACGGTGTTGCTTTCAAACTGACTTTCTTACCCTTTGAGACTCGCGTGTTTTGTATAAGACACCATCACAGGAGAATTTTACCCCTCAGATAACGTATTTTATTATTAAAAACAAAAACAAAAAAAGCTTAAGTTGCACTGGACATAGGAAGTCCCCACCAGCTGTACTTCCTCAGAACTCTAAGTGGTCTACCCTGAGAGTGAGCGTCACCATTGTGTGAACACAGGTGGTCCCAGTCAAAACTCCATCCTTTGAGCCCTAATTACATCCATTGTGTTATAAAACTAAATCAGGGGTTTGTTCTAGAAGAACAATACATGTTTCACCATTTCCTTTCAACTGTAAAGACGACTAATAATGTATTAACATAATTTCTGTATTAACCATCACGCGCACAAGAAATACATAGTAAATACGGAACCTGAAAACTCCTGGCATTGGATCATAAAAAGCTAGATGATTAGAATGTGAAAAAGACTTTACAAATGTAAAACTTTTATTTCTCTGTAGAAACTTTCTTCACTTTGCTGTGCAAGAAGACACTGCTTTGCTATATTTAAAATGGCTTTTTTAAAAGAGATTTATGTATTTGGTAAATGTTTGTAGTCAACAGTTCACACAAGCTGTACACGGTTTGATCATGTAAAACCGTTTGGCGGCACAAGCTGGACTTTGTTGCCATCCTTGAGATGAACCTTTTAAGAAAAATAAGTTAATCTCAATTTTTCCCTGAATGTGTTGTTTTTTCTTCATTATACAATAAATATTATAGTGAAGTTTTTATCAAATGGTTAAGACGATGCAAGAGGTCGTTGTACGCTGTTTGTCTCCTGCACTCATTCCAGTAAAGATGGCCTGGCTTTGACCACACACCCAGACTCTGTCATGTTTGCCTGGAGGAACAGGAAGTGCTGGCTTGGCCACCAGGCAGCCCTGCTCCCCAGTCTCACCTTGTGGCAGGCATCTAGACAGCCCTGGAGCCCGCTGGAAGCAGCCAGCCATCTGTTCCCCAGTTTCAGCCCGGCTAGATTGCAACTCAGTTAAATCCTTTCGGCCTCCAAGAACTACGCCACTCACAGAAGGTACCCCGAAGTGTGGAGGGGTGGACGTAGCTCTTACTGTCACACCCCATTTATCCTTAAGGTTTACGGTGTGAGATGCGTTTTGTCCAGATTACACACACAACACTGAGGTCAAGGAAGCAAGAGACAGCTGTACTTGGAACTGAGATAGCAGTCTGTTACAGCACTCCGGTAGGGCCTTCCCACTAGTCACCTTTCTGATCATAACTGAGCCAGGAAGCCAAGGAAGTTCCAAACAGTTGTTCAAACCCACAGTAAAAAAAAGTCCTCTTCCTCCTCTTTGCCTTGTGAGCCAGCTCCTAGCTAAGCAGATTCTTGGTGTCAAAATAAGTTAATTTTTTGCACTGGTTTTGCTTGCTGGCTATAATGGGCTCTTATTAGCAGGTTTTGAAAGCTGCTCGAATCCTGTGGCTAAAAATATTCTAATCGCAGCTGCAGCTACTTAATATCAATTCACTTCGAGTTCCTAGTCAGCTCCCATGGGTGCCTTGTTCTAGCCTTTATCTCGGTGTTAAGCTGATTTTGTGTCTGAGTGGCACCAGCCGAGAAAGTGGTTTGCAGAGCCCTGTGGCAGCTGGAGGGCTGCGGCCCTCCCCCAGCCACCTGTCCAGCAAAGCACCCCTCAGCTGTGGGCGAGTCTGGTGGTGACTGGGATGAGGTGCTACATATGGGCAAGAATAGCCCAAAGTGATGTGTCCTAGTTGGTTCTGGAACTGATGGTGTCAGTGTGTCTCACTACAGATGGCTGTCCCTTCGCCGGGGTGAAGGTTCCTGCTGGGCTTCACTGTAAAGTGCTGTCTTCCCTAAGTATCTTGGAGGTAACCTGAGTACTAGGTTCCCTCAACTTTCACCCATTTTATATCTTGTTTTCAGCAATTATTAGCTGTTCTCTGTTTCCTTCTTTGCCTATATTCTACGTTCATCAATGGGGATTAAACTCTGAGGTATGGCTGACCTCCCCACTCACTTGGCTGCATCTTTAGGGATTGACGGCAATGTATTTTGGTCTATGGGTTGTAATCTATCATTTTGCTCCACAAACTGTTCAAGTTTGGGCCTTCAGGAACACCATCGGGTTCACACACCAGTTCTCCAGCACTTTCTGACCAGGCTTCAGCACATCCTTGCTTCTCGCACCACAAGATGTTCCATACTTGTGTTTTCCCTCTCCTTAACCTGGGCCAGGTGCTTCCTCAAGGACTCCTGGTTCATTCTATTAGAGGATGGCATTCTACCACTGAGTTATATCCCCAGATCTCTTTGCTCCTCTAGGAGCTGTACGAAAAGATCTCAGAGAAATGTCACACTGGTACCCTGTTCCCCATCCTCCACATCTCCCACTTGGCCGGTGTTGATAGCCAATCTTTAATTTCCCATGTAATTCTTCCTGCTTTCCTTTTGTACAAGTATACAAGTTCTTTGGTATATCTGAAAATCACTCCATTAGAATAGTCAGTTCATAGAAACCAATATCATTGTTTTTAAAGCATCCTAGCATCCATTATGTGGGCATGCCCTAAGTTCTCAGTTTGTGCCTGTAGAGCTTTATAGATGTAGTGATATTTAGAAATGAGCCTCCAGCCAAGCAGTGGTGGTACACATCTTTAATCACAACACTTGAGAGGCAGACACAGAGGGATCTCTGTGAGTTCAAGGTCAGCCTGTTCTACACAAGTTCCAGGAAAGCCTCAGTAACAGAGAAACCCTGTCCAAAAAAAAAAATCCTCAAAAGAGGCAATCTGATTCTAAGTAACTACCCCAGAGCAGAGCAGAACAGTTTTTAAGAGGAGACAGAAAAACACAGCATCCAATAATACATTGCCATGTCTAGAATCTAACCAGAAATTCCCAGGCATTAAGGGAAACAATGAAATCTATAACCAGGGGTAGGGAAATCACCAAATAGGTTCAGAGTGACATGAGTGACAGAATTAGCAGATAGGAGTGTTAACACAGTTCTTATCAACAAATAAATATTGGGAGCATGAACTCAGTGGTGGGGGAACTGAAAGGTATAAAAGTTTCCAGGAATTAAAAATACCTAAAATAAAAGCTGCATTTAATGAGATGATGGCATATTAGACATTGCCACAAGAAAAACAATGGAAACCTCACCAACAGGAAGGCTGAGTGAAAATGAATGTAATCTTAATGAGATTTACAACACCAACAGCTCTGTAGACAGAGAAGAAGAATCGGGAAAATTTAAGGATGACTGCAATTTTCCAAATCAATGAAACTAAGAACAGAAGAATTAGAAGTAGCGGACATAGTAAGTAAGGAAACTTCATTCAATGGTGTTGGCCTTCTCATATCACCGTGAGTCATGATTTCCCTGAAATAATACCAGGCCCTTAAATGTAGAACTCAGGTTGCTGCACATCCGGTCCCAGACCTTATTCCTGCAACATTTCCTCAAAATTCCATTTCCATTCCTTACGTACCAGGTCACTGGCTACTCAGCTTCTTGTGTACATAGTTCCCATGTTCCACCCTCTAGTCCTTCAGTCACACTAGAGAGCATTCCTTAAAAAAACACACCAGTCCACTGTGCCACTGACTTCCACTGTCCTTTTAAGCGTAGCTAAGGAAATGTCAGCTCAAATCATCTAGAGAACTTACTAACTACGACTCTCCCAGCTAACACATCCAGGACCCAGAGACTTTATCACATCCCCTTCTAGGTTATCAGCACCTTGAGTGCAGGGGACGGGCCCTGTCTGGTTATCACATCACCTCTTGGTGTTCTGAAGGTTAATGAAGAACTAAAGCGTGCATGCATGGATGGATGAATGGATGGAGTACAGATAAAGAGTAGCACGTGTTCTGTATTCGGGGCAATGAAATAGTATCTTACAATAACCAGATGCAGCCAGATGTGAAGGTGGCAGCGCTAAGGACATGGGGACAGTCCTAGTCTCCATATCAAATCATAGGCTAGGGTTGTCTCAGAAACAATTACTGAATTAAATAACCAAATGCTTCCTGGAGAATTGGGGAAGTCTCCCCTGGACCATAAGGCCTGGAGAGTTGTGGGGCAGGCTCTGGAACCTTCTGCAACTTTGAGCAGGGGTAAGAAGGGGCACAGGTGATGGGCTGACGCTGCCAGTGCCATGCTGTTCCTGTGGGGGCAGTGAGAGGCAGGGGCACTAGCCTCACCTGGCCTCAGCAGCTGCACTGAGTCACCTGGCTTTACAGCCCTGGCCACTCTCCCCACCCAGGTGCCCCTGCTCAGCCTGGTGAAGCCAGCCAAACCTTCTCCCTGGTAATGAGCGTGAAGAAACCCTCTTCCACTGTGCTGAGCCCTGGGAGGGATGCAGTGAAGAAGTGGGAGGTTCTTAGCAACAGAAGCCAGGCTGACTTCTTTAGACAAGGAGTCTGGGTCTCTGACTTAAATACTGCATCCAATGAGTTTTACACCAGCCAATCAGAGGGGCGGGAACTAGGGCAGAGCATGCGGCTGAGTGGTAGAGCATTTGCCTAGCATGTGCAAAACCAATAAAATAAAATGAATCAAAATTTAAAAACCTAAAAAGAACAAAATAGGATCCAGCTAGAATGGTACTTCAGTGGTAGAAGAGATCCTAGGACCAGGGGTCAATCCCCAGCACTCTCCCTCCCGACAAAGGGAAGAGAAGGTGGGCTTCAGTGCCAGCCACAGTTCTTGGATGCCTGCAATGGACTCTTCTGACCTGCACTGGCCAGTGTTCCTGTGGGCCTAATAGTCCAGTTCTCTCCACCACTCTCTCCCAAAGCCTTGCCTTGAGAGGCCACGACCACCAGTGCTTCCAGAGCCTCCCAGCTGCCCCAGGGTCTGGACACCAGGCA
>CABHPH010116040.1:0-10760 GCA_902168325.1 Peromyscus nudipes
TACAGTTTGTGGGGAGGGGGTCTGTTCTAACCTCCTGCTATGTGAGTCCCGGGGACGGAATCTAGCCCCTTTCTGTGATGCGAAGATACAGTCCCATTGTCTGGCTTGCAAAGTCTTGGTAAGTTACAAGCGAATCCTCACCACCGCATCTTTGTGTGTGAGGTTCTCTAACTGGCACTCTGCACTGGTTCTCCGGATGCTTCATGCTGCTTTGATGTCCTTGGAGGCCTTCTCACTGACTCCCTGTGGGGAGCTCCCTGGGTCGCTTTTGGAGTGGCTTTGGCTGTGGCTTTGGCCAGTCAGAGCACCTTCTCTCTGGACTTGTAGTTCATGCTGTTGGCCAGGCCTGGTCAATCCCCATGCCTGCTGGCTCTGGCATGGGCCCTGCTAGGTAGGCCCTGCAGCTGGGAGCTCTTCCCCCTGGACCTGGCTCTCCAAGGCATTCCTTGATCCCACAGCGAACTGGCCTTGCTGTCTTCTGTGCTCGAGCCTGGGGCAGAAGTGGCAGCACGTGTCCTTCAGTTCTGGCCTCCAGCTTCCTAGGCCTCAGGGGCCAGGGTTCAGGAACAGGGAGCTTCTTATCCGACCTGACCAGTTTTACACT
The DNA here is from genome assembly GCA_902168325.1 of Peromyscus nudipes. Classification (NCBI taxonomy): domain Eukaryota; kingdom Metazoa; phylum Chordata; class Mammalia; order Rodentia; family Cricetidae; genus Peromyscus; species Peromyscus nudipes. The sequence goes on from CABHPH010116040.1 coordinate 605, forward strand.
TTCTTTGCTTCTGTAGCCTCGTTATGGGCCTTCCATCTCTACCTGTTGCTGACAAGGTGAGCTCCAGCCTTGGTTAGCCTTTTCCCTAGAAACTGCAAGGGCTTCACTTTCTCAGGGCCTGGGCTCTGATGTCCTCACTTTCCTTCCTGACAGTCCGGACTTGGTCCATCTGTCAGGTCAGCCACTCCTCTCTCAGCAGCCCTGTCAGGCCTGAACTTCCTGTGTGTTTTCTCCGTTCTGTGAGCCATGGCCACTTTCAGGGGCTCCGCACTTTGACAAGCTCCTCTTTGCCCTTTGGGCTGCAGATGGTTCCTCCAGGGTCAGTCACCCTCAGCTCCTTGCCACTCAGCCTCTCCAAAAGGACAGCATAGTTCACAAGCAAGTGACAAAGCCAGCCTTTGTCACCTGCTTCCCCCAGTGACCCGTCACTTCTGTTGATCCTGTTCATAGATGTGACCCTCCCATTCAGGAACACTGAGGTCATGAGGAACATGCTTCACAGAGCTGGAAGCCACAGGGATGCATGACAGAGGAGAGACAGGTGAGCATGTGTGGTACCTGAACTTCATGCCAGCCTGAGTCCCCTCTCAACTCCTCTTGCCCTTGCTGTACACAGCAGAGGTTGGGGCCTGGGCAGAAGTGTTTCCTGAAGTTCCAGAGATTCAGGTGACATCCTACCCATCTCAGCTGATCCCCAGGTGGGATTCATCCTGCGAGCTAGGAGGGATGGGACTGAGGTTAAGGGTCAAGTTCATCTCCCCTACCACAAATACTATTTTGAACAGTTGGGAGGGCTTACCAGGAGCACCCTTTTGCTAACATATATGAAACTCCCTGATTTGGAATGTTAATTTTATATATTACTATATATATGAACTACCTGTTTTCTTAAATTAATTAATTAAATTAATTAACTTTAAGTGCTCAGTTTCATAGCATTTAATTCATAAGACTATGAAGACACCACTTTCGTTGGTTCCAAAACATTTTGCCCTAGAATGAAATCCCTGAAGAGCCTAAAAGAAAGTACCCTTGAGTATCCTGCTTCAGCCCTGGTGACCAGCAGCCCCTTTCCACCTGGACATTTCCTCAAAACAGAATTTCTCAGCTTGTACCTGTGCATCCGCACACATTTGCAGGTTTTTAAAGTTTATTCTTAAATATTTATTTATTTATTTATTTATTTATTTGAGACAGAGTTTCTCTGTGTAGCCCTGGCTGTCCTGGAACTCACTCTGTAGGCACAGAAAGCTACCTGCCTCTGCTTTCCAAGCACTGGGATTAAAGGAGTACACCCCCACAGACTGGCTAGTTTTTTTTTTTTAATTTTTGAAAAATTTATGTTCACTGGTGTTTTGCCTGCAGGCATGTTTGTGTGAGGGTACCAGATCCCCTGGAACTGGAGTTACAGACAGTCCTGAGCTGCCATGTGTGCTGGGAATTGAACCCAGGTCCTCTGGAAGAGCAGCCAGTGCTCTTAATCACTGAGTCATCTCTTTGGCCCCTAGTTTTGTTTTTTATTTAAAAACTTTAAAGTTTTATTGAGTATGTTGTGCACCTGTGCCATGGTATGAGTATGACGGTCAGGGGACAACTCTGTGGAACCAGTTCTCTCCTTCCACCTTTACACGGGTCCCAGGGATCGAACTCAGGCTACCAGGCTTCATGGTAAGGACCTTTATTTACCCTCTGAGCATCTCACTGACTTCATGTTGGTGTTTTTGTTTTTTTGTTCTTTTCGAGACAGGGTTTCTCTGTGTAGTTTTGGTGCCTGTCCTGGACCTCGATCTTTAGACCAGGCTGGCCTCGAACTCACAGAGATCCTCCTGGCTCTGCCTCCCGAGTGCTGGGGTTAAAGGCATGTGCCACCACCACCGGGCATCATGTTGGTGTTTTTAATTACATTCATCTATTTGTATTTATGTGTGTGTGTGTGTGTGTGTGTGTGTGTGTGATTGTAACACAGGTGTGTAGAGGTCAGAGGACAAACATGTGGGTCCCCAGTATTGAATTCAGGCCATCAGGCTTGGCAGCAAGTGAGCCATCTCATCAGTCCCCACATTAGTGTTTTTAAAGTGGGTTCTAGGCCTGAGATGTGCTGGGTCCTCAATAGTGAGTTGTGGGTTAGGTGGGGGTGGCTGTGTTGGGCTGGGTCAGGTACTGGATGTAGAAGAGACCCATTGGGTAGAGTGTAAGGCCAAAGGGATTTGGGGCATTTGGGGCATTTGGGGTCCTGAGTGCCAATGTTGTTCTTGAGCCAAGGAGTCCTGAGGTCATTAGGAGATGCTGGCTCTTGGTGGCAATTTGAGTCTTGTGTGAACTGCTCAAAGGGACAAGGTTGAAGCATACGTGGCCAGAACCAGGAAGAAGCCACCCCTCAGCAGTGTACCTGAGGACATAGTGAGGACAGGCATGGTCCTTCCTGTGCCAGCCCAGCCTGACACCATTCTAAGACTGGCATTTCAGGGACTGAGAGCTTGGGCAATACAGCCTGGCCTCGTTGTAATGTGGGGCCCTGCCACACTCAATGTCAGCCATTGCGACGCTGAAACTATGGCATATGAGCATTAAGACACCTAACACTGAGGTCAGGAAGATCTCCAGACAGATGGATGGACCATGCCCAGAAATCAACCTGACCTGCGAGGCTCCCTCCTCCTTCCTGGCCAGGCCCAGGACTGACCTTGGGCCACCACTGGGGCTGAGGCCTTGTGGCTCTGCCTCCTTTGGCCAGTCTTCTGCCCTCAGCAGCCACTGGGTGGCAGCAGAGATCAGCCCTGGCTGTGGCTGTGTAGTTGGCATGCTGTAGTTGGCCTAGTAGCCTGAGAGGCCTCAGAACCAGAGCCTGAGTGGGTGCACTGACCTTCTGGACTCTTGTGGTGGAGAGAAAGATATATCTATTCCACCAATCTTGTGCTCCTACTTCCTAGCTTGGTCTAGGCCCTGGGGTCCCCTGAGGACATAAATGCTGCCCCCAGAAGAGAGCACTGGGCGTCCTATAGAGCTGTGGATGAGAAGACCACCGCTCATGCCCCATGGAAACCAAGGTATCAAAGACTGGTCATAAATTCGGGGGGAGGGCCCTTGTGCATGGTACTAGGTATAAACCCAGTACTGAGGAATCCCCACTCCTTGTTGCTGGGTGCTCCGGACTCTGATCCCAGAGACGAGGGAGACACTTGCCTGATGCACACAAGCAGAGGTGGGGTTGTTTGTCGGACGGTGTCATTTCACGGTGGGTGGGGAGCCTCAGTCCAAGTCCAGGCCCCCTGATGTGCAGCATGTCCTAGGAGGTACCACTTCTCGGAGTGGAGACTTTAGTGGCCGCTGATGGGACTCCAGGGGAGGGAGAAAGACGTGGTGGGTAAGGGGAGAAGGTCGGTGTATGACCTAGACCTCGTTGGTCCCGGACTTCTTCCGTGACTCCCTCCCCGCAGGCTGGCCGTGGATGTGCTCTGGGCCATGATACCCATGTGGACCCTGCCTCTCGCTTCAAGGATTTGGCCTAAGTGCTGAGAGTAGGACGAGGCTCAGGCTGGACAGAAGGCCGGGGACACCCAGGTCTTAGCTGGCCGTGTGGGCTAGAGGCCTACCCGGGCTGGGATGCAATGGGAAGTCATGACTGGGTGGGCCTAGCGGCGCCTCAGGTACTTTGGTCTGAGTCCCCCGGAGTGATCCATCTACTGTAGGTTCTTAGAGAAGCGACCTCAGCACACAAGGTCTGAGGGATTGGCCTGTACATGGGCAGTTCACAGCTGACAGCACCTGAGGGCATGAGCCGGTCAGTGAACAGAGTGGCAGCTGACTGCTGCTCTGGCCTTGGCCCTGCCAGACCAGACAAGGTGCTTGGGGTCAGGTAGCATCCCCTCCACCTACTGAACTGGACAGAACCCTGGGTGCCCATGCTGGGGACTTGAGTGTGAGGGAGGTTGTGTGAAGGCGCAAAGGCCGGTTGAGCAGGCTCCTGGGTATAGACATGGTCAGGACTAGGGACAAAACTCAGAGTAGGGGCCCTGATGATCAGTATAGCCTGGGACAAGCCTTCAGACCAAAGTCTGGTCTCTCACGGGCACTAAAGGCCTTGGCCTTCCCTTTAAAGATGATCCACAACAGATTGGTGGTGGCGCACACCTTTAATCCCAGGACTCAGGAGGCAGAGGCAGGAGGATCTAAATGAGTTCGAGGCCAGCCTGGTCTACAGAGTGAGTTCCAGGACAGCCAGAGCAACACAGAAAAACCTTGTCTGGAAAAAGCATAAACAAATAAATGAATAAGTACAATAAAATAAAAAATAATGATGGTCCACATCACCCCCACCCCCATACTGTACCTAACTTGCAGAAAGCTGGCTTCTCCCCGTGTGGGATGCACAATGAAATGGTTGGTGGTTAAGACTTGGTGAGTCCGGGGCTCAGTCATCTTTGTGGGCCTTGGAAGTCCTATCCCCACAGTCCCGAGTCCTTCCATGCATTCCCCACCCAGATAAGGCCTTTCCTGTTCTGCCCCAGCCTGCCCTTGCCTTGTAGCAGGGTGGGTGACATAGGTTGGTAACTAGTGGCATTAATCCCTCAATTCCAAGTGTCTGAGTCAGATCCCTGCTGGCACTTAATGTGAATAGCCAGGGCAGATTCCACCATCTTTCCTGGCAGGTGTGTTAGCTCATCTGTGCCCTCAGGGTGGCAAGAATACATGGGTCTCCTCACCTTTCCATTTGCATGGAGCATTCTGCTATTGCTTTTGTGGGTGCATAATGTCCCAGTGTGTTTGGGGTGAACTTCCCACATCCAGGGGGTTCCTGGATGACTTTCTCAGTTCCTCTGAGGTGGTCGTGTTTGGACACTAATCATCCTTGAAGCTCTGGATGTGTGGAAGCATCTCCCCACTGGAATCCTGCTTTGCCTGGGGCAAACAGCGACCCAGGAATGCCATACATCCAGGGTTCCGGGTACCTTGCAACCCTGGCCCGCTCTTTTGGGTATTTATCTTCTCATATGTAGAAGAATGTTTACTGACTGGCCCCGAGTACCTGGTGAGCCCTCAGCCAGCAATGTCTTGGCAATGGATGTGGCCATCTTATTCCAGATGAAGGGACAGGGCCCAGAAAACTGACCAGGCAGCTGGAGGAGGCATGAGCCAGGGGCATTTGTCCAGTGCTCATGATGCCAGCCTCTCCCCAGTCTTGCTGGGCACGGGGTTTTCTGTTCTTCAGTGATGAGAGGGGACCTAGCAGGGGGCCACGGGCTATCCCTGCAAACAGCAAAGCCCAGCAGCAGCACAGGCTGCTCACAGCTGGCCAGGAAGCACAGACGGGAAGTCCGAGTTCTGAACCCCTTCTCCAGCAGTGCTAGCACTGGGACTCCTGGACACGCCTTGTGGGTCCCTTGGGATGGGACATCTGTCCTGCCTGGGGACTGTGCTTAGCTGGTTACAGTGCTTCTCACTACCACCAGACAGAGCCCAGCCGTGCTGTCCTCCTCAACTTTTTTTCTCCTCCCCAATTAATTAATTTAAATTGACCATTAAGTCAGCCGAGTTTTTGATTGATATTTTCATTAGTAGCCCTGTCCGACGCCCCAGGAATGTATGGTGATGTCCAATCCAGGGGCGGCCATGCTCCTCCTCGTGCTGAGTTATGGCTGGCACCAGCGTGCGGCTCCCAGGGTAATTTGAATTCAGATGAGCTGCAGCAGCGTTCCAGAGGCTGGCGGCCGGCTGCTGACGGATGGCACTTGGGTTACTACAAGGTCACCGTGCAGCCGCCACCACACTTAGAAGGAGTGGGCCAGGCCTCTGGGGGAGATGGGCAGTCTCAGGGTAGGCAGCCACACAGACCCTGGAAACTGCCTGGCCTATACGCCTGTCCTGTTAACGTACAGTTGAACTCCAGGCTCTCAGACCTCACAGCTACTGTTCACGAGGTGCGGCCTCTTCTGTGGAGGGCAGGGCCAGGTTGTATCATCAGGAAAGCCAGGCAGTCACCAGGAAAGCGGCCCACAGAGCGCCTGCCGGTGATGGCAGCTGGGACGTACTTGGAGCGTGACAGTAATGTCTGTAGCCAGTGTCATGTCCCGAGGAAGATGCTCCAAGTCCTGTCACACCAGGTGGGCAGCTGGACCAGCTTCATTCCTACTGTCCAGCATGGGGACTGAAGGCAGAATGGAGGCATGGAGTCCCGTGATCCGCTGTGCCCCTGCATGGCCGTTGGTATTACTGTGGCACCTTATGCTTTTTGTCTCTACAGTAGTGAGACACGATGGCCACTGCTTGATTTAGGATGAGGATCAATGGCAGCTGGGCAAAGCACACAGCCTGTGCTGTGTACACTCAGCCCCTGCTGCTCTGGCTGCCTGGTCCCAAGGAGGCACTGGTCAATGGAGGTAGATCTGTCCAGGCCAGTTCTAGATGTAGTTGTTCCCAGGGATGGAACTCCTTTGTCCTTGTCCCTGCCTCCTTCCCATATGAACTCTGTCACATGGGCTGATCTGCTGACAGAGCTGGGGCTGGACAGGGAGGTGAAAGTGTCCAGCAGGGATCTCTGTCTGCCACCCACCCTCTGGGCTTGGTTACCTGGGTGCAGTTGTGAGTGAATGTGTATTGTTTGACACAGACAAGGTCATGTGAAGGACCCTGATGCCTCAGACCCAGGGGAGGGGCAAGCCTTCCTGGGTGAGGTTCAGGGGGATGCCGAAGCCTTCCTCTTGTCTGCATGGGAATGTTGATGGTGTGTGTAGGAACTACCAACCACAGCTACCTCCTCTGGGATGATTGCAGTCTGAGACTGCTCCACTACAAAAACACCTACCGAGATTAGCTAAACCTGCCTCCTGGGTCAGCTGTATATAGTAAACCGCCTCCTCTATTCAGCTGTATAAAATACACTCATTGAGTTTCTGAGTTGCTACTGTTGGTGGTGGTAAGTCTCCATCAGAGGGCACACATCTCACCCGATCCCAGTTTTTCTGTACATATGTCTGTGTGCCTGTTCATTCTTCATTCCTCCATCACTTAGTCGGGTTTCCAGGACCAATCCATGCCGGATGTGGCAGCTGAGGTTGCCTTCCATCCAAAAATATTACACTGGAAACACCAATTCCTAACTTAAATTGTAACCCATCCCTAGTGGCATGATGAGATCTTGCACAGCCTTGTGCCCTCTCACCCTGAATGAGGCTCCGCCCTCTGCCTGCCATGTCCACGTGTGCCATCACCCTCTAGTTATCTAGTTACCACCTGTCATCAGGATGAGCTATCTCAGTTTCTCAGTGGTGGGTACAAGGTTGGTATATTCACGGCCTGAGGCACCTGCCAGGGTTTGGAGGTCCCCGTCCCTCATATGGGGACACAGTGAGGAACAGTGTTGGGTCCAGAGACGGGGTGGTGAGACATCCACAGTAGAGGGGCATCTGCAGGGCCTGTTGGTGTGCCCAGGGGCTAGTGGTGTGGGCACTGGTGACAGTGTTGGTGGTGTTTTTGTTAGCATTATTTTGTTGTCCATGGATTGCTGCGGTTTTACTAGTGGTGTTGATGGCGATATGTTTTATGATATTAATACTGTGGTGGTGAAGGGCTCTAGCAGGCCTGACTATGGCACACATTGCAGACAGGTTTTGCCCTTTTGTCCCTTTTCCTCCCCCTTGCTAAAAACTGTTACATTCCTAAAGCTAGACCCCAAGGTCCATTCCCTTATTTGGCCACTGACTCATTCCTGAGACATAACACCAAGGTCCAACAATCAAAATTCATTATTTGACCAACATGTTCTATCAGGATTTACCAACTCACCCTTCCCTCTTAAAAACCCACTCTTGCAGAAACACCTGCTCCTGCTTGCTACTTGCTTGCTGCTTGCTTGCTTGCTGCTTGTTATTGCTGCTGTCTGTCTTTGCAGACCCCCTCCTAAAGCCCCACATGTCCCTCCGGGTCTATAAATCCCCTTTGAGGTGAGAATTTGGTGTCTGGGTGTGTCCTGTACTGACTCTGAGGAGGCTGACCTTCCTTACAGGTGGGGGAAGGGTAGGTGGGGTGTTGTTAGAGGTATTGATGAGAATAGTGGGAATGTGTTTGTGAGGTGTTGGTATTGCTAGTGTTATTAGTGGTGATGGTGATGTGTTAGTTGTGTTAGTGTCCATGGGGATATATTGTTAATATTGTTGTTGGGCTATTGTTAATGATATTGGTGTGCTGTGATGCTTTGTTATTGTTGGTAGTATTACTGTTGATGCTGTTGTGGGTTGTGTGTGAGCCTGAACAATGCTCAAGGATGGTAGTAACTAAGGACACTCTACTCTGTGAGGCAAGAGCCCTGATCCTCCTACATCTAGGGTCATCCCCAAGGTGAAGGGAGAGGCCTGAGGCAGACCCTGGGGAATATCTTATAGGAGAGTCATTTAATTCAATACCAGCTTTAGAACACACTCAGGAAAGATTTGTTATGGGAACGAGATGGCACTTAGCTTGGAACCATGTAGACAAGAAATGAGAGCCAAAATGGTCATGGGACAGAGGGAGTGAAGTTAATCCACGAGCCAGACTTTGTGTGGAGGTTTCACCCCTCTAAGCCCAGCTGCTCAATCTGCCCAGCCCTGTTATCTGTCTGAGTTTGTTCTGCTTAGGACCCTGGATCCAAGCTCCAGCCTCCTTCCCAGGGTTCCTGGCTCCTGGCTGGGCAAGAAAGGCAAGGTTAGGCCATTGGTGTGGCTGATCCCATGGAGCCCTGGGTCCTGTCCCACCTCCCCCTGCACATCACCACAGGCCTCTTCTCCCTGTCCTGACCCACAACAGGGTGGGATGGTGACCCCTTGCCTACACTGGCAGCTGTAGGCAAGGGTTGATGTCAATGAGCTACTTGCTGTAGAAGCTACTGGAGCTGGGAGTGAGTACATGAGTGTGTCTGGCCCCAGTGCCCTGCTGCCCAGGGGGACCCTGCTCTGTTTGGATGCCTGCATAGTGCACAGTCTTCTACTTGTTTTCAGCTCTAATCTGTATGTCTGGTGTTTCACAGACGTCACCATGTCTTTACTAGATCCATTTAAGGCAGTGGTTCTCAACCTGTGGGTTGAGACCCCTGGTTTGAATGACCCTTTCACAGGGGTCACCTAAGACCATCAGAAAGCACAGATACTACAATTCATAACAGTAGCAAAATTACAGTTATGAGATAGCAACAAAAATAATTTTATGGTTGAGGGGTCACCATAACATGGGGAACTCTACTAAAAGGTTGCAGCATTAGGAAGGCTGAGAACTACTGATTTAAGGGCTATCACTCTGTTGCTCAGGGGTTGCAACTCAGGTGATGTCCAAGGTGCTCTACCCAGCTCTGGGAGGAGATGCTGATCAGGAACCAGGAGGCAGTCTTTCCGTCCTATAGCTCTACAGCCAAGGTCATGCCAGGTTCACAGCATGATCATACTCCAGCCTACATCTATTGCTCAGAGGCTAACATCTGCCCACTTCTAGCTGGCCAGGGGCCTTTCCTCCTGTCCTCCCTTCTGAGGGAGTGGCTCAGAGTACCACCTTTACTGTCCAGTTCTAGCCCAGAATCCAAACAAAGTAGGGTGGCCAGGGGACCCTGAGTTCTATGACTGGGGTATCTGGGACATCAACCTTTTCCCCTCACAGGCATTGAGGGTACAGAATTTCTCTAGACTGATTTCCCTTGGAGCTTGACTGTTCTTTGCCCACCAGTCCATGTTAGAGTGAACATCTTCCATATCTACCCACTTAATGGCAGCACTTGGAGGCCCTGGCTCAGTGCAAGGTAACTCCCTAGTAGGGTTCCAGCTACTTTGTCTGTCACTCAAAGGTGGTGGCTGCTCCACTTCTGTCCCCTACATTCAGGACTTTGCTTGCTCTTATCTTCTTTCCAAGGAACTCACGGGGCATTTTTTCAAACATCTGGCTGCAATGTAGCATAGACCTCTGCCTGCTCAGTGCCCTGTTATTCTGCTCACCAGCACACTCCATGCCAAACAGATGCTTCAGGCGTCAGTTTCTGCTGAGGATGTGCCCTTCCCATGGCAAGGTGATACAGGCTGTGTGCACAGAACTTTCCTGACACAGGTTTCCACTGATGCAGACACCCTTGACCTGTGGATCTGCTGTTTCCAATGCTGATAGAAGGGTATATCTGCAGGAAGTGACATCCCATGATGCT
>CABHPH010116042.1:0-12088 GCA_902168325.1 Peromyscus nudipes
CTGGCAAACTCACTACACCTGTAAGTCAGATGGGGGCAAATACGGTACCTGAAAACAGAGATGGGTCCTCACATAGCCCAGGCTCTACCTTAATGCATTAGAACCATCTCGATCTCAGTGGAGGCCATTAAGGGCTGAGTGATGAAGATGTTCACATTTGGTGAGAAAACTACCATGTAGCACGAATCTCAAATGATCTTATTAATAAAAAAACACGGTGCTAGAGAAATGGTTCAGCAGTTAAGAGCACTGGCTGCTACTCCAAGGGACCCAGGTTCAATTCCCAGCACCCACATGGTAGCTCATAATTGTCTGTAACTCCAGTTTCAGGGGATCTGACAACCTCACACCAATGCACATTAAATAAATTTTAAAAAATACCTCTACCCTCTGAGCCATCTTGTCCCATCTTGCTGGCCTCGGCCAAAATATTTTAATGTGAAGCTTATACAGGGAAAACTCTGGACTGTGATTTTTTTTTTGAATAGCTGTTTCCTACAGATTGAAATATTTTCTCTTGCCAGGATTCAAGAGATCTACAAAACTTCAGAGCAAAAATTGTTTGAGGAAGTAAGGTTATTTCATATCTGTTTGCATGTTGCACCGGGAATATCAGCTTTTGTGAGCTGTCACCCATGTTGGTGTATGGGGTTCTTCAGTGATGTAGACACTGGTGAGTCACTCTTGCTCCTGTAAGTAACCCCAATAATCCTATTGATTCATCAAACTAGAATTGAATCCTTTTTTGGCCTGTGGTTGATGCTTTGTCTGGGGTAAATAGACATTTGTTCAGGTTTCTCCAAGAAGTCATGTAACACAGTTCCTAAGTGTCCTTAAATTCAGAGTGGCCAAGAGAAGACATACATGAACAGCTATTGTGAACAAAACTGTACATTGAAACAAAATTTTGAAGACTGAGTTCACTATTATCATACAAGAATAACACCTGTGATCCTGTCTCTGGAAAAATAATAAAAGCTCTTTTTTGTTGTAAAAAAACAAAACAAAACAAAACAAAACAAAAAAAAAACCAAAAACATGGGAGCCAGATATTGGGGTGAATGCTGGAAGATCAGAGAAACAGAACAGGCCACAGCTAACCTCACCTCACCAACTTCTCAGCCGATCCTGCTTCCTCAAACTGGAAGCCTCTGAGTCCTCATCCGGAATGAATCTCAGCTGAACTGCTGCTCCAAAGCCTAAAAGCTTAACCAGGATCTAGTTCCTGGTCCTCACGCCTTATATACCTTTCTGCTTCCTGCCATCACTTCCTGGGATTAAAGGTGTGTGTCACCATGCATGGCTGTTTCCAGTGTGGCTTTGAACTCACAGAGATCCAGATGGGGATCTCTGTCTTCAGAATGCTAGGATTAAAGGTGTGTGTGCCACCATTTTCTGGCCTCTGTATCTAGTGGCTGTTCTGTTCTCTGACCCCAGATAAGTTTATTAGAGTGTACAATGTTTTGGGGAACACAATAGCACCACACTACCAAATACTTGTCCCACCAAGGAATGGTCCAGAAGGCTTGAACCAATTTTTTACTCCATGTTGGGTGTACAGCACATCTAAAGCAACCCTCACTGAGATCTTCAGTCCTAGGAGTCATGCAACACATATGAAAGGAAAGCTACACAGAAACACCTCTTTCAAATGAGCGAGCATCAAGCATCAGCAAAAGCCTGAAAACTGTAAATATGCATGATAGGACACCGGCTAAACAAATTACGCACATTTCAACATAATTACAGCTAAATGAGAAAACCAAGATGCGGTTGAGAATATATTTGGCTTCTATTTGCATATTTTAAAATGGATTTGCATATAAATGTGTGTATGCACAGGGGAAAATGGTTGGTAAGTCTGATAGGGTTTAGATGGTGTTCTAGGGTGGCAAAGAGGTATGCTTTGCATGGTGCATCTTATGGGCTATTAGAGATTTTCATGCACTTAACAACGACCTGCCTTCCCCCAAGCAGCCAAGTTCATCCCTGGTCATCAAGCAGCAAGAGCAGCATAATGACCAGCTCTCTTGTGTTGTCAAGTCTGGTTTGGCAAACTTTTAAGTGGCCTATGTACAGACCTCAGATAGTGTCTTTCCTGTGGGCCTCCTACCAAGCTGGTTGAGGAAGTTTTTCTCATGCGCAGCTGTATTTCCCTCTCTTGTCCTTTTGCACAGGAAGCCCCCAGATAGAAGAGAGAGGTCCACTCAGTCTTGCTGACCCCATCAACCAAGAGCCTGACTTGAGGCTAAAGTCATTGACTCAGAGCCCTAGTATTCTGGCCAACCACCAACTGTCCTTGTATACTTGATCAGATATGTCTTTCAAGCTGGCCTTTATAAAGAGGTGTTTTGTTTTGTTTTTTATGTTTAAGGGCCTCTCTATAGGCTGAGCCACACAAGCTGAAGCCACCTGAGAATGTCTGTCACAGCCCCACATTCTTAATGGAAGGCAACAAAGTTTTGAGGGATGGCCACACCAAAGAAATAAGAAAGACTAAGTGATTAGACTCTGAGGAATCTAACAGCATCTGCCCATCCCGGTTCTGAATTACATCCACAGTGCCTCGGGGCTTGCTTTTCCCATGAGCAGCTAGCTGCACTGCTCTGCAAAGAGTCTGGACTCATGGTACCAGCTCATGCAACTCCTGCTATAACCCACAGGATTAAAACTTCTTCCAAGAGGGAAACAGTGTTGGAGAAGCTCAGGGGCCTGTTAGAGAGAATTCCAGCCTCTCAGGGTTTCCATTTTAACAATGAACCAAATGGCAAAGACAAATAGGCAATCATCTCCAGGCTCTTAGGTCTACATATTCTTTGTCCAGAAAGTGGATGTTACCAGCCACATCTCCTCATGTTAAAACAGCCACATATATGTGGGGAAGTATCAGCCCATGATGAGGTGCTCAGTCATCAGCAGCCCGCGGACAAACTGAATTACCAGCTAGACACTGAGCGGAAATGGAGAGCGAAGAGAACATATGAGGATTAAAAACTCAATATGAAGCCTAACAAGGTTATGAGATGCATAATTGCAGGAAGTAGGGAAGAAAATTCACTTAAGATGACGCAGTTTTGGGGAGGGCACCCTGGATGTGAGTCTGCTCGGGCAATCTAGGGGCACAGCCAAATGGACTCCTCCAATGATTTACCCAACATCTATTTCCATTGTCCGCTTGATGTCATGGGCTGTGCTACCAACCCCGGGAAAAGCCGGTTTCAAACTCACTTCTAGCCACTGTCAGCATGGTACTCACAATCAGGAGTGACTGTCAACTACAGACAACAAAACTGTCTTAAAATTTAGACACTGAGTATTTGATTTTCTAAGACAGGGTCTCATTTATGTAGCTCTGGCTAACCTGAAACTCACCCTATAGTCCAGGCTGGCTTCCAATTTTCTGGGATCCTCCAGCCTCTGCCTCCCGAGTGCTAGACTTATAGGTGTGTATGTGATTTTGATACTCTCAAAATCAACAGCATGTTTATCAAACTCCATCTGTTCTTCAGTGCTGTTAGTTTCTGCCTCTACCTGCCTCTGTCACCAAAGCAGTTACGTCATCACCCGTCACCAGGTGCCTCTCCACCATCTGCTATGTGGCATGTGCACCCTTTAAAAGTGCCAGCCAGGCACAGCTCCCTCTTTTTGTCTCTTTGCCTCTTTCTCCTCTTTGCCTCTTCTTTTCTTCTCTTGCTTCTCTTCTTCCTCTTGTCCTTCTTTCTGCCTCTCTCACGTCCCCACTCCGACATGGACTTTCCCTCTTTCGCTCTCCCCCTCCCCCAATAAACCACTAACTCTGATGTGTGTGGCGTTTTGCTTCGTGGCATAACTTGGCAGGCGCCAAAAGGTACCCAGTATCGCCTTTTTTTTCTTTTTCTTTATTCTTTCAACTGCCTTCCTCCCTTGGTTCTACTTCACTTCTCTTCCTCCCGAGGTGAAAACAGAGGCCTTCGGGTGAACGTTAGGATTCACAGTTCTCCCCAGCCCCCATCCCATTTTTCCATCACCACACCACCAGGACCATGGACCTCACAGGTCAAAGTGTACCGGTTCCTGAGCTAGCCTCTCTCCTGAGGGCTGCCTCCGCCTTGTGACTCTCTTCCACGAGTTCAAGTGGAGGCTCTCATATCTCAGGGATGAACACCTCTCAGGCAGATTAACTGAAAGACTAGTTCCCTTGACCCCAAGGCTTAATGCTGTCCACTTAGCAACATCTTTTTTGCCATCCTCTGCCCCCCCCCCCCCAAAAAAAAGACATCGAGTTGCTGAGTTCAACTACAAACAACGTAACTTGCCAATTCCTGAATGAAGGGAGTTTAAAACCAAGACGACAGTGAATCAGAAAAGCTTTAGCAGGCATATAAGCATTCTTTAGCCCAGGATCCCTGAAAACCAACTTTCCCATTCCTTTAGGCTACAGAGATGTTTGTTCAGCAAGCCTGTCTTTCCCCATGGCTTCCTCCCCCTCTTTGGCTGCACCCCCTCTTTGGTCTTTGTGATAAGGATTCTCAGGGTAGAGAAGAAAGCCCTTCTCCCATGGGGTGAGATGACTTCCCTCCTGGAGAGCTAGTCTTTAAGTAGGAAGGGACAAAGGTCTGTGAGAGCTCCAGCTTGACGCCTGCTCACTGCAGGGAGCAGAGGAGGAGATTGAGGCAGCAGAGGAGAGCCAGGATGCTCTGCTTGGCCAGTGAGTGATTAACTCTAGTTATTGAGAGGTTATTGGGAGGCTGTTGGTCACACCACCCACATCTCCCAAACAGGGCTATAGCCAGGGCAGTAACCTCCCCATGACCCTTTTTAATGAGAAAGGTTTGACTGGAGCCTGCCAGAACGTGCCTTTGGGGCACAGGGACATCATATTCTTATCCTCCGTCCCTCTCCACATTCCACTATAAGGCCGAGGATCATGCAATGGTTACAATGAAAGGAAATGAACAGAACCATTGCTGGGTGCAACACCCCACCAGATTCGAATGACAGCACATGTTTTATTTTAAAGGTCGGTAACACCAATGGAAAGATGGCCTGACGATTTCTAAAATCTAGCTATCTGGCAAGGCTTACCTGCCAGGCTGTTTAGACTTAAAAGATTGGCTTCCCAATGAACAAACAGAAATCAGTGTGAAAGGATATTCATACATCTCAAACGTTCTAGAATAGCTTAAACAATTTGAGTGTGACAAATAAATTGTAAGTCAAGCCTGTACCCAAACGACATCTCTTAGGAAAGGCCACCTTATTTTAGCACAGCATACCCCCTACCTTTCACATACATCTCACTCCTTACCCCATGTTCCTTTCATTTTTCTTTATAGAACTTAACCCTGCTCACACTTAGACCGTACATTATGAGTTTTCTTTAGTATTTTCCTTGCAACTTCTGAGACTGAACCCAGGGTCTCACATGAGCTCAGGGAGGGCTCTACTGCTGGGCTACAGTGCCATCCCTCTCTATATTTTTCTTTGTCTGTGTCAGGATCTCACATGCCTCTGACCAGTCTCAAATTCTCTATCAGCCAGGGCTGATCCTGAGCTTCTGAACTTCCTGCCTCTACCTTGAAAGTATTGGAATTACGAGTGGATATACCCCATGTCTGGTCTATTATACATTTCTTTTATTAGCTTCATCCTCATCCCGAGTAATGCTCTCTGACTTGTTTTTTGTTCAAAGTCTCAAACAGTACCTGGCTCTTCTCAGGCACCCAAATACTTTTGTTTGGTGAACTGAATGAAACAATGACGCCGCTAGAGATGCAGTGGCTTTTGCACGCATAGACATTGATGTTAATAGCATCACAGTCTGGAGCAGAGACCACCTCTTTTATTGTCATTTCACACATTTGAGAAGTGAGGTACCCATTGAGGGAAGAGACAAGCAAGATCTCAGGGATGTCCACAATGGAGACACAGCTGAGCTCGGGTCTGACCCAAGCAGCTTGCTCCACATTGTACAAGGAGACAGAAGGAATCCTGTGGGAGGCATATCAGGAGCACAGAGAATCCTGGAAGCTTCCAGAAGCAATGTCTTCCTCTGCCCAGTCATTATCATCATTTAGCGTTCCTCCATGCATTGAGCTTTTTCTTGTTCCAGGCCTTTCTTGAGCTAGGATGCTCTCCCCTCCCCATGTTCACACAGCTGGGTGCTTCTCACCTACCAAGGCTTAAGTTTTAAAAAGCTTGTATGAAGTGCCCAGTTTTCTAAAGGGGGGAGGCAGCTCTGACCATGTCCCAAACATGACTCAAGGGATCTTCCATTGCTTTGTGGCTTGTCACCGTCTGTTTTGCCTACACGGGGTCCCAGGAGAGCATGATGGAACCTGTTCTTTTCTGTGGCTGATTCCCATCACCAGGAGTCGTGCTCAGCACAGGGTGGGCCTTTGTGCAATCTTTAATAGATGAATACATTTAATAAGTTGCGGCTCACCAATAGTTTGGCAGAGAGCTGATGCTTTTCAAAAAAACAGTTAACACCAGGTCTCTTGTTTCAAGATTTTTATGTAATATAGTATGTAATACAGAGTAATATAGGATTACTCTAGGTTGATAATTTGTATTCAAAATGCTGGAGACAATAAATGTTTCAGATTTGAGATGTTTTTAAATTTTGTAAACAAACACACACACACTCACACACATACACACTCAGACACACACACACACACACATACATACCCTCACCCCCCAAAATAAATGAATAAATAAGATTGCATAACTCCAATTTAACTATCTGCATATACACATATATCCATTTGATATTGTACACATATACATAAGCACATACATATGCAGACATATATAGGAGAAGGCTGAGGCACACCTCAGGGGCAGAACTCTTTTGCCACTGCAAAATAAATAAGCAAATAAGCCATCTACATAGCAGAATACATAGTTATCTGATGCAGCTGATCTAAAGTTTAGGCTTATGAAGAAAACTTAAGTTTTTATATATTTTCAAGCAACATAGTACTTCTCAAAATTGCTAATATTGCTTATGAGCTATAAAAGTAATCAAGCTGGGTGGGAGGCCGTCCAGGCACAGCTGAGAAAGAGGTACTGGGCAGCTCCAGTTACGGCTGGAAAAGGGCAGCCCTGAAACACATTACGAGGAAAGACAGGGAACTATTAAATATTTTGCATGCTTTTCTCATTATGTTTGATTATGGTTCTACCTAATGCTTATGAGTTTGCCACAGTGCAATTAGAACGCCACTCTGATGTGAGCAATGATATTATAATTTCTACTTCATTTTTCCAGCTAGTATATTAACTACCAGCCTAAAGGCAGAGAGGCTCTGTTATTTGTATGCAACTCTGCTGGAGAAAGATTTCAGATGCTTTGCTGAAAGACCATCTGTAATGTCAAGGGCTAAGGGCTGCGTACTGAGAGCAAACACAAAATTACACTGAGCAAGGCTTGTGGAGGTGCTTGGCTATGCATTACCACTGACAAACACAAATAAATTAGGATTTAGGTGAGTGACTTCATGCAGAAGGATTCCTGCAGGAAGCTAGGAGAGGTCTATTTCAGATCTGGAGTTTAAGACCAGCCCGGGCTACATAGTGAAACTCTTTTTTTTTTTTTTAATTTGTTTTGTTATGTTTAACCATTAAAGGAAAAATAAAAAGTTTTGGTATAAGTAGTACAAGGTAAGTTCTGGAAAACAGCCTTGAGCTTTCGTGAGGCTGAAGCCAGAGCATCCGGCTCATTTCTGCCAAGCAGACATTTCTTTTGGGCCAGTGTAGGACAAGGATGGCAGGAAAGGGCTGGCTCGGGAACAAGCCCTGGGTGTTTAATTAGTGTCTCGTTCTCAGGCCCTTCACAGTGATGCATACAAATCAAAGTCAAATGTGCTTAAGAGTACATTCGAAAGGGCACGCTCCTGCGGAATCACTAAAATATTACTCTTACAAAGAAGACCGCTGACTCCTGGCTCCTGTATCCTTTTCTACAGGCATGCTACACAGGCTCTTGACATCCTGTCTACAGAGACAGAAATGCTACACTACCTATTTCTAATTTGCTTACAGCCATCTGTTTCCAAAGTGCAGGTGAAAGAGCTGGCAGAGATACTGTGTTATAAACAGCTCATCTTTTTTTTTTTTTTTTTCCTCAGAGCTGAGGACCGAACCCAGGGCCTTGCACTTGCTAGGCAAGCGCTGTACCACTGAGCTAAATCCCCAACCCCCTTAAGCAGCTCATCTTAAAGGGCCAGTGCATTCTTATAATTCTTTTCAGACTTAGCGGAAGTGTGCCCAGACAGTTTAGTGACAAAGGGTCGCTGTGAATAATTAAATGTATTACACCTATAATGCTAAGGGCCATTCACCCCCAAGTGTACAGAAAGATACTTAGGCTTGCTGTACATGGAAGACTACAAGATTTAGGAGATGGTCTATGAGATGTGTTCAAAGACAACTATGCTGGTTTTCATGGTTGTATCAACATTTACCATTTAAGGGCAAATAATCTCAGTGTAGTTGTTGGTGGTACAATGCAGTAACAGAAACATGCTGAGCGTGTACAATGCCCCAAGTTCAATCCCCAGCATCATCAATAACCATAATACATTGATTTCAAATAGCAAACATTGACAGATAGCCAAATAACCACAAAGGCATATTTATGATTGTCTAGGTTTTGATTTGGGTACCAGTCATCTTAGCTTTTCAGATCATTTCATTCCCAAGACTTCTGTTGCACATTTTCTGAACCAGGGACTAACACATGCATGGCTCTTTATGTTTTAATTTTAAAGAAAACACTCCAAAAAGTTCCTTAAAATGTTTTCCTATCTCTCACATAAAATCTCCTAGACATATTTCTTATAACTGCATACGCACTCAATATGAGCATCCCCAAGAGAGCTAGATGGCAGGTTGGTGCATCCTTCAACACATCATTTTAGGTTGCTGATGTGTATCTTTATTTAAAGACAGGCAGCTGGTTTTCTGTAACTCAGACCTTGGCAGGGTTTTCATATTTTAATCCTTTAAACAAACAAACAAACAAACAAACAAACAAACCTTCTGATTGCCTTATAGGATATAAAGAGTCAAGCATTCCTTGTTGCCAGGTAGACTTTTCCAGAGAACATAAAATCCCATCTTTAACACACATTCTGAACAACTTCCATGTTATAAATCTAGGTTTATAGACTAGTATAGGACAGACTAGTAAAGGACAGACAGCTGAGCCATCTCTCCAGCCTCTCAGGTTCTCTTTACTTCACACCACCTGTTTGAGAAGCCCTCATGCACGGTTCCCAGGCATGTTATAGATGTGCTGTCAATTGTAGAGTCTATATTAAATTGAGGGTGTAATATTCTCATCCTTTCTTACAGCCTAATAAAAGAAATAATCTGCTCCAGTTTCAGCCTGTTGCTATGATAAACCACTGGTGTTTCACCTTCCAGTTCCAAGTCACAGTCATCATTCAGGGAAGTCAGTGCAGGGACTCAAGTTAGGAGGAAGGCTGTTTGCAGGATCACTCTTCAGTTCCTGCTTGGCTAACTTTTATATAAAGCCCAGATCTGTGTGAGGAATGGTACAGCCCCCAGTGAGCTGGGCCCTCTTGTATCAATTGCTAACCAAGGCAATGTCTTACAGACATGCTCACAGACCAACCTGATGTAGGCAATCCCTCAGTGGAAGCATCTCTTCCCAGACAACTCTAGACTGTGTCCAGCTGACAATTAAAGCAAACCAGGATGTCATCTCTCACACTTGACTCAGCCCTTATTTGTTTACAAAGTGTGGGTACAAAAGGAAGCAAGCTTACTGCTGCTCACAACCTACTAATTCCTAGTTAGAGGTTTCTGGAAAGCCTTCAGAATGCCATTCTCCATCTGCCAGAGTCCAACTGCTATATGTCCAAAGAGCACTTTCAAACTGAAACAAAACAAAACAAAACAAAAAAACAAAACAAAACAAAACAAAAAACACCACTGTTTCCCTGACTCTGATTTCAGTGCCTGGGAATGCCAGAAAAAAAACCCTTAATTTTAAAAGAGACAAAAATGCAACATCTTTTTTCAGTTAAATCTGAACAGACCCAGAGCAAACAATGAATTTATATGCTCATGCTTTCCTCTGCCACCCCTAGGGAGCAAGGGGGTGTGCTTCTCACCTACATCACCTTTGGATCTAAGAGCTCTCTAAGCGCACCCTCACTGAACTGCTGTCCTTTGGCTTACATTTATTCATAAGAACAAATGTTTCCTAGGGACTTAGATCCAGGCTAGGGTCACCACCACACCCCTAAGAGTCCCTTATAGAGATGACCTGTTACTTCTCCCTAGCTGGGGCCTATGGGAAGACTATGAAGCCAACCCAATATAAAGGCCTGTGGATGACCCGGGCAATTATTTTTTAAATTTATTCTTTTCTATGTATGTATGTATGTATGTATGTATGTATGTATGTATGTATGTATGTGTACATATATGTATTATGTGGGCTTGTGTGTGCATGTTGAGACTTGGGGGGTGATGTGGAGTGTTTTCTTCAGCCACTCTCTATCTTATATACTGTAGCAGGTTTTCTCATTTGGACTTAAAGCTTGCCGATTTGCTGGTCTAACAAACCAGCTTATTCTGGGGATCTCCTGACTCTGCCTCCCAAAGCTGAGATTGCAGGGGGGCTCCATGCCTGCCTTGCTTCTGTGTGGGTTCTGAGGAACTTTCAGTTTGAAACTTTCAAACTTTGGTTCTCATACTTGCACAGAAAGTACAGTATCCACTGAGCCATCTCCCTTAGGCCCAGGGCAATTTTTTTTTTAAAGAGTAGATCTGTGGTTTAAGCCAGAACTGAGAATTAAAACGATCTGAATATTCTCAAAGATGCACAATTGCCAATATTTTCACAATCATAAAAGTATCAGAGAGCAGGACTGGAGAGGTAGCTCAGAAGTTACGATCACTGGTCCCTCTTCCAGAGGTCCTGAATTCAATTCCCAGCAACCACATGGTGGCTCACAACCATCTGTAATGAGATATGGCGCCCTCTTCTGGCCTGCAGGCATACATGCAGGCAGAACACTGCATACATAATAAATAAATAAATCTTTAAAAAAGTATCAGAGAACAAGGAGTCCTGTGGGCATTTTGCTGGACCTCACATTTTATACTCAATCAAGCTGAGGCCCAGATACAAACACTGTTTGACTAGTTATTTGTAAACTCCAGACTATAATGAACTGCAAAGCCAAAGCAGTGACAAGCCCACCGTGGCCTGGCTCCATCTCCAGGAGGGCCTCTCATCTTGCTTTACACGTGCAACACACGCCACACAAACGACAGGGCAAGCAACCGTCACCGGGGCCAGAAGCCAAGTCCTCTAATTCTAAAGTCAAAAACCATCCTTTGACTCCATGTTTCAAGATTCAAATACTGATAAATCTTCTCTAACCCTATAGCTCATTCTACTCCATGTTTCAAGATTGAAATACTGATAAATCTTCTCTAACCCTATAGCTCATTCTAACTTTCTTTTTAAATCATAAACTGAACGTTGCTTTTAATGGTACATAAAATCGCTTATCACAAAGTAGCCTATAAACTGCACACTGCGATCCCTGCAAAGACAGACACAGACGTAGATAACCCTCAGCCAACAAACATGGCGGGATTCACAGAGCTTTCATTTGTGCAGTATGCCCACCTCCTCCTTCCCTCCCTCTTCTTTCCTTCTCCCCACTACTAGGCATCGAACCCAGGGCCTAAACCATGCTAGGCAAGTGCTCTATCGCTGAGCAACATGCTCGGCACTCCAGTGTTTTCCTAATGTGGCTCATTCCTTACAGAATGAAAAGCAAAAATTAATGAAACAATTTTTAATACACAAAACCACCAAAGAATGCTTAATATAACGATGGGAAAAGGTAACTGCGGGATATAGAGGCTTCAAGACCCTGCAACCAATTAGTTCTGGTTTCAAATCTCCGTTCCCTCCTTCGGGCTCCATTCTGTGGCATTTCTAAAGTCCACACCCTATCCAGCATTAGTCAGGATGCTGGAGAGATGGCTCTCACTGTAGGGAGAGCGCTCTTGTCTTAGACACAAGCGTATATATAGTCCAGTTGAGGAAGGT